>JAHZMV010006013.1:0-11400 GCA_027743765.1 Coecobrya sp. COE2
GTTCGTGTAAATTTGTTTTATCTGGAAACATGTTATTTCCGTCCATACACATTGTAAAAACATGTTATAATATTGATCCATCGTATTGAAACTTCTTACTGCGTGTTGCACTCTAGACAGTATGCAGTATGAAGGATAATGTATTTATTTATTTAAAGAACTATGCAAACAAATAATAAAGTTGGAAAATATACTAAAGAGAGTGTTATTAAATATAAGTTTTAATAGCGCATCATTAAATAAAAGTAATAATAGGATATTATTAAAAATAAGTAATTGTACTGAACCATTCAATCCAAGAGGTAATAAGAAATAATAAATCTATTAAATGAAATATGAATGCTTAAGAATACGAGGGTGTTTAGAAAAGGTTTGTATGAATGACGCATTTAAACCTCTATGATTTCAATAACTTTTAACTATCGTTCTTGGTTTTCAATTTAATAACTCGTATAGTCCTACAACATTTAAGACTAATATCAACAATTCCGAAGTCCAATCTCTAAAACGTACATAAAACTAGCCTGAGGAGAATCAAACGATTGGAATATTGATACGTAGATCGCTGTATAAAAATCATATTCTATTGCCAAATCGATGACCCAAATAGTTCAATTCTTTACTAAAAACCCCACGTATCTCAAGTGTTTTCTCATTTATTATTCTCAGTACAAAAAATTGTTTGGACGGTATGTATTCTGTTTGCCATTGACATTCCCAGCAATAATGACATTCCCAGACAATGAAAACGATCATATTATTATTATTATTATTCAAACCACATAATTCCTTAAACAACCCATTCGCATGTGCTTCAATAAACAAATAAACCTTGAAAACTAACGATAGTCAAACTCCTCATGCATTCAGCACACACTGATTAAAATTTATTGGCTGAAATTTAGTAAACAGAACAATAAAATATCTACACAAAGACACGAGAAGCCACAAACTTTAGAAAATTTATTAGGCTGGCATGTCTGTTATGATAAATATATATATTCCCCTGAGGATAAATTATTGTAAATAATAACAGATTGAATTTAAATCAGTATCAATTGTGTAAGAAACCAGTTTAACAAAAAAAGCAACGCGACATATTATAGTTGCCCCTCAATGTAGAAGAAACTACATAAACATTTCAATTGTGTGATATTCAATGGCTATTTCAAAGACTTTAATTTTCCGATGGGTACATTCTTGGTTCAGGTACGTGCTTACTTTAAAAAAGGTGGGTGTTTTGCAAAATACTTTGCGACTTTAATTATTTACAAAAAACGTTATGAAACTGTCACAATTTCCTGTTTACAGTTAAGCCTCTATTGGCTTTTCGTTTTAGCAATAATATAAAAGTTATAAACTATATACTTAAATTTAAATAATAATGCATTATTAAATACATTTTTTACAGCCGTTTAAATTGGCGTAATTTTTTTCGGACAAAAATGTAAAATATTTGTGCTTCCCAATCGGCCAATTAATAACTTAACGTTATTATTTACCCCGAGCCGTACATACTTTCATGTGTCTTTGCAAATAAGTGCTACAGGAAAATCCAAGGCCACAATCTATGCAATCAAATGGATATTCCTGAATATGCTGACGAATGTGATCAAACATGTTCCCCTTTTAAAAAAACAGACGGGAACAAAATATGCATACATTTGACTCTTTCGCTCCATGCATAAATTCCATGTGACGCTTTAAATAGCAACCTGCCTTGAAGGATGTTCCACATGTGGCACAGATAATTGTTTTTGGATTTGCTTCATGTACCATCGTTACGTGGAATTTCAGTGAGACATGATTGGCGAGTCTCTTGGAACAAATTTTGCATTGGAACGCGACCCGAGTATGAGTTTCAAGATGTTGACGTGTACAAAGCGATGTTTCACACATGAGGCACGTAAACTTCTTGGTTTTTGTTTTGTTGTGAACTCTGTTCATGTGGCACCTTAACGTGCTCTGTAAGGAAAACGTCTTATTACAAATAGTACAATTATAGGGGCGTTCGCCAGTATGGATAACCATGTGAGTTCTCAGACAATTAATCCATTTGAATCCCTTGTTACAGATGTTACATTTATGCGGTCGGTCGTGACTATGCATTTTTAAATGTTGCTCCATTAAACACTTTTGTGAAAATGCCTTATCACAAATCAAACACTTGTGATCTTTTATCCCTGAATGTATCTTTTTGTGCTTAAATAAACCGGAACTAGTCAGGAAGCGTTTCTCACACTGGCCACACTTGTACGCCTTTTCTCCTGTGTGACTACTCAAATGTTTGTAAAGTTGTGATTTGATGGCAAATGATTTATTACAAAGTTGACATTGCTCATTCCTTTCTATATTATGAACTGAGCGAACGTGCACTTTAAGTGTCCCTGAATTGGAGTATGCTCGGTCACATTGTTCACATTGATGACTATTTGTATGCTGTTCCATTTCTTCAGTTTTGATTATATGATATCACCAATATTTATTCTTCTTGTAGCTGTAGATAAAAGAGAAGTTGATTTGTAATTTAATAAAAGGTTTTACAAAACTACTTGTGGAAATCTAATGTGCGAGATTACTAAACTGAATATTAAAATGTATTTCAGTAATATTTGACAAATGTTTCCTTACTAATAGCTAAAAATTCAACCAGTAAAATGATAATTTTTAAGCCAGGTATTTGTTTCAAGAAATTGATGAAGTATCTTTCTCAATTGCAGTATTGCACGTCGAAGGTACAAAAACACTGTTTATTTAAACGCCTAGTCTATTGAGTAACGCTAGTAGTGTAATTATGCTCTGGACGTAAAGCCCTAAAATGATAGAATGATCGGAAAATAATTATTCTTTTCGTAGTACGTATATAAAAACTAGGAAGCATACATAAGTATATTATGTTGGTTCGAATAAAATATACGTTGAGCTGAAAGATAGAGAAATACATTGTGGTATCCTGCCAGTATTGGTATTTACAGTTTACTGAAATTGTAGCTGACAATATGAAGGTTGTTGTGAATATGAAGGCTTGATGGAATAGAACATAATTTAACGAGTAGACTTATTTATGGGCTGGGTATAAAATGGTACAAACAGGTACCTGAAAATCGCGAGTAGTCTGTTCATGTTCCTTCAAAACAATTAGAGTTTACCTTGTTTAATATTAACAACATAATCCGGCTTAGAGGACAACCAGTAAAATATGTGGTATATGGTGTATAGTATTTGGTTTTCCGAAACCTCATTTCAGTCAAGCTAAGTAATAACTAGGTAGTAAAGACCGGTGTATTTCCAACCAACGGCTACGTGATTTTACTCAGAAATAGAGTTTCAATATTAGAATGATTTAATATAAATAACATTCGGATTCTTCACATTTTGAACATTTTCAATAATCTTACAAAGTACAATAATAATTGTTAGTCCCAAAGTACTCAGTCATCAATAGCACATAGCGTATCAAATGCAAAGGAATATTGGCTACTTTGGAAATACAATGTAATATGACGCATCATCAGAAGAGAAAAAGTAAATATTTGGTGCTCAAAATAACTTTCATCCATTTCAATTTACTTCAAACTTTTATGTCAAATTCAGTTCTTTATGCCGCGAATGTTAAACTAAATTTTGCCAGAGTGCTTTTAAATTTGATAAAGATTGACATCTCTTCAGTAAGTAAATTGATAGCGAAAACTAAGGAACATATTACTAATTACGGACTGAAAATAAATACACAAATTTCTCTTGAAATAGTAATATTTGAACTTAATAAAATTGTAATGGTAATAAAGACACACAGTAGTATTTTTAGATTCTGTAATTAACACATATCAACACGTAGTCGCAAATGCCGAAACTATTGTCAAGAGCAAAATAATTTTTCTAACCCATTTGCTAACACAATCCCAAGTGTTTGAAATATTTTCCAGAAAGAATACAGAAGCTGCAAGACAATTACCGCACATACAAACTAAAAATATAGGTGCCCCATTTACCTTCATGTCCGGACGCTTTAGCTCTGTATCCCTCAAAATCGGATTTAAATTTGCAGTCTTACGGACAAAGTCCCGCCACCAGTTCCATATTCCTGAATCCATAGCCGCTGCCATCCTCATAATAGCATTTGCATGAAGTGATCCACTTATTCGGGTAACCCAGGGAAACATTAGGATAATGTCCCTTGTCAACATTCAATCTAAAATTGATATCCTTCTGGAATAGCGTTGAGGCAAAACGTTAGCAACATGTGAAGGAAGTCCGCCTGCATAGCGCAATAAATATAATTGTAGAAATGAAGTACTTCATGAGAGATATTAGCAGGCATAACAACTGCATATATCGAAAAATCTTCCTAAGCATTCGGTGGTATCCGTTTGTTGGACAGCTTTTATATTAATTGAATATTATAATCATGGGCATTGAATTTGGCAGGTAGTCTACCGTAACACGCTCTGATAATATTTCTGACATCGCATTATTAGAAATATTAATCAACAGTTTGACGATATTTGACCATTTTTTGAAATTACAAAAAAATGCACACATACACAATACATAATGAATCGATTACATATTGATGCTTTCGGAAAATATTAATTGACTACTAAATATAATGACACAGTTTAATACAAGCAAGATTTCTTTTTTCCAATAAAAGTATGAAACCGTGATCATAGGCATATACATATTACCGTCCGGTGGTCTTGTCAACAGTTGTCCATTTCATATATAGCAGTTAGTCGGACTTTGAACGTTAAGGAGTGCGACCCATGTGAAAAAAACGGATTAAAAATATCCTAAGAACAACTCCCCAGACTTCTGCAAAGTGTATCAAGAAATGTTCCAAACTATATATAATACAATAAAATACAAAGCACACAACCGCTGAATATTGTTGTCATTTATATGTAGCGCTACAATAATTATTTGAAGATCTATGTAAGTAAATCTCTCTTCGGATACTAACTGCTGGATATATTCACTGGACAGGATGGTACAAACCGTAGTTTCTACAGAAGCAGTAATGTTAAAAAATAAACATGTTTCAAAACAAAAAAATTGTTTTGTTTATCTCACAAATGTTTATCAAATTTTCGTTTTGTTTTTGTTTCAGTCGGATTTGTTTATTTTTGTTTTGTTTATTAAATTAAACAAAAATAAACATGTTTAAACATTTTTTTATAAAATTTTTCCGCCGCCTTAAAATTAACCTTACTGTACAGAAGCCGTTTCCCAATAAAAGTTGTTTAGATTATTTAATTTTTACAGCTTTCAAAACATTAACTTCTGTTAATTTTGAAAGTAGCGTTGGAGTCAAATTTCGAATCACTGGTTGTTAGCGTGGTTAGAAAGAACAAATGAATATCTATGCATTAATGTGGGTATCTATGTAGAACATTTTTTCCGAGAATATGTGATAAGGACAAATAATTTTGTATTTCAATCATTACAGCTTAATTATGTATACATACTGAAATTAGTGCCTTTATTTTAAGAATAAAATACATATGTAACCAATTTTCATCTTATATCTAATTAACTTTTATTTTTAATTTACACAACAATTATATTAAATTTACATAACATAAATCCTATTTAGTAAGCCAAGCTCAACAATTATCATTTTATAGTGAAATTTGTATAAAACCTATACGGATATATTATTATTTTATTATTATTCAAAAATAAGTTGAATGAAATGCAAGTTAAAAATTCGTTTTGAAAACATTTCCTGTTTATTTACAAAATTATAATATTTTTGGCTACACTTCAAATTTTCGAACGAAAAAAAAATAAACCAAAACTAAAAATTGAAACAATGAAAAAAAAGGATTATTTACATACCAGTTGAACTTACACCCCATATTTTATACCCATATCTATTTTTGTAAACATATATATCCGCAAAAGGTCGATTTTACTTCATATCCATTTTACCTTGATTTACGCACACTTTCTTATGGTCTCTTAAATAACTTCTGCAAGAAAACTCGCTGCCACACTCCAAACAATCAAAAGGATTTTCTTGAATATGTCGACGAATATGATCGTGCATACTTTCCTTGTAACAGAATCCTCTGCTTCCGGTGGGACAAATTAAGCATTCATATGGCTTTTTCACTCCATGTATTAGTTTCATGTGACGCTTTAAGTACAAACTCGTTTTGAAAATTTTACCACACTTGGAGCAAGGAAGTTCCTCATGTGCAGCTTCATGTACCATCCTTTCATGGCTTTTAAGTGTATCACGAGTGACGAATCTTGTTGGGCAAACTTTGCACTGGAACGGCTTTTCTCCAGTATGAGATCTCAGATGGGAATCTAATTTTCCTCTTTCCAGGAACGAGATCTTACAAAGTTCACAGGAATATGGCCTTTCTCCTGAATGGAGTAGTTTATGTGTAGTGAGTCCACTATGGCTTGCGAAGCGCTTTTCACAAATGTTGCAGTCAAACGGTCTTTCGCCAGTGTGAACCAACGTATGCATTTCAAGATCATACCGTCTGTTAAACAAACTTGTGCACATCAGACAAGTAAATAACTTGGGTTTTGTTTTATTGTGAGCATTATTTATATGCTGTTTTAAATGTTGTGTTAGAGAGAATGTCTTATTGCAAATTGTGCAAATAAAGGGGCGTTCGCCTCTATGTGTAACCATGTGCCTCTTCACACCACGACGCCATTTGAAACCCTTCTGACAAACGTGGCACTTATATGGTCTATTTTCAGTATGTACTTTCAAGTGCCCATAAAGATGAGCGCTTTCTGAAAATGCCTTGTTACAAATGGAACATTTGTAGTCTTTTTCCCCAGAATGTTTCTTGACGTGAATGGATAAACCGTTACTGGTGGAAAAGCGTTTGCCACACTGGTTACACTTGTAAGCTTTTTCTCCTGTGTGAGTTACCATGTGCCCATTTAGTTCGGATTTATTGAAAAGGCTTCTATCACAGAGTTCACATTTTACATTTCGCTCTTTATTATGTAGACGCCTAACGTGTGTTCTTAAATCCTGGTTACGTCTAAATGCCATGTCGCAGGTTTTGCAGCTAAATGGTCGAATAATCGAAAGATGGCTTTCCATTTCTTGCAAGTGTTTATATTGGAGCACCAAATTTGTAGTTCTTGCGGGAACAGATTACAGATATCTAATTATAATGAAGCAGATGCAGAACAGGTATCATCAAAAGACTCGTAACGATATAGTAGACCACACTATGCCACAATATTAAAACATAAGTATATATAACTTCAACACCAATTTTAATAAATAAAACTTTCGCGTTCAAAACTTTCAAAAAGAAAACTGTAATCAATATGCTTGTTCCTCAATTCCAGCTACGTACGCCGGCACTACAAATGAATTCTGTTTAAACAAATAGCAGTAAATAATTTTATCACTTATTTTGTGGACGTATAATATTCATGATGTATGCAGCTTAGCCAAGAAATAATATAAACCTAAAAGTGGTGTACTGTGTGTATTCTGCGCGTACACTCATTAGGATTGTACGTGATTATGGATCCTTCACGCAAATAGAATTCCTTATAATTAAATATGTATAAGAGGCTAACTGCTGAAGAGACTTTACAACACAAAGTTCCAAGCGATTTTGTTACCAATCCCTTCAGCACAAAGCGACTATGCAGTGTGGAACAAAAATAAAACAAGAAACAGTGTTTTGCGCCGTTGCCAGCATAATCCGGCTACGTGGGTGCATATCCTATAATAGCTTTGGCATATGTTAATCTAATATGACATTTCATTTAAGGTACTTTTTAGTATTTAAATATACTCTCTATCCTTTCAGTTAAACCAGCATTCTACGGTACATTATTGTCCATTGTTGGAAGAGAAAACAATACACAATCCACATTCACCGCGATTTCAATTTAATCCGACCCCACCGCCGTATTGTTTATTTCGTTTAAGCCGGCTTTATTTATTATATTTTTATGGAAACAGAAAATGGTTTTCGGCACATCTGGAAAATACATTTAATTCCCCAAATTTTGTTTTTATTAATAATTCATACTTCCCAGTGTTGTAACTGTTTAAATGTTTTCATCATGTAACTTAATGAAAATAATTTTGGGGGAAATCACCTAATATTACAAGTATAATTTAAAATTCCCAATGCCATGTAATTACAACTACCTGGTATTCAATTAATTACTATATTTATACAATTACAATGAGTTTTTCATAAAAATATTCTGAATTAATTCATATATGGTTAACAGCAGTTACTGGCTGGAAAATCTAAAAAAGATTAATCCGAGAAATGAATCGAGTTCAAAGACATAAAATATCAATTGAATGAATATCAATTATTACTTTACTGCTGAATATTTTCTGTAAAAATAGCAGAATATACTCTAACATTTAATATTGGAGACAATTTCTGCAAGAGTAAAATATAATTTGAAATACAATTGCAAATACTTTTTTTAAATATTAGGTAAATATAAAAACTCTAAGTTTAATTATGTTTGCTCAATACACAATTATTCTCACATCAGTGCCAAAATTGGTTTGAGTAGATTTTAGTCGATTTTATTTTACAATAACTACAAATAATTACATGGCTGGACATTGTTAACGATTAACGCTTACACTACTATTATTCCACATATCACGCGGGGATGTAATTCAAAACCGCTATCTTATCAGTGGATAAACACGTAAATCTAAAAGTTAATTTTTGTCCAATTTTTAATCGCACAAGAATATAAATATTTGGCAGTAAATACATAAACAATAATTTTTATTGAATAAATTTCTTACTGAAAACATTGTTCATCTAGGAATTTCTCTTTTCAAAACAACGAATAATGTTTATTTCCTATCAGCAAATTAATAATTCAAATTTACTTCATGCTACATTTTACCTCGAGTTGTACACACTTTCATGTGTCTGTTTAAATACGTGGTGCAAGAAAATCCAAGGCCGCAATCTAAACAATCGAAAGGATATTCCTGAATAGGTTGGCGAATGTGATCGAACATACCATTCTTGTAACAAAATCGTTTGGAACAAAATATGCATTCAATCGGCTGTTTCTGTCTATGCATTAGTATAACAACTGCATATAGAAATATCTACCCCAGCATTTAATTGTATAAGTAGTATCAGCTTTTATATTAATTGAATATTATAATAAAGAATATTGGATTTATCAGGGAATCTAACCTAACGCGCTCTGAGAATATTTTTGACATCTCATTATTTCTTAATAGCAACCACTATGAAAATATTTTAGATAGAAAGTATATTGTATCGTCCACGTATTGATGGATCCGACATTTCTCGGTAAATCCTTATTTCTGTAGAAAATATTAACTGAATGCTAAATAGAATGACATAAGTTAACACAAGCAAGATCCCGTATTACGATTTGAGTACAATAACTTGATCATAGACATAAACACATACCCGATTAAAGATTTATGCATACTTTTCTTGTTCCCCACTAAGATTCTATATGGCATCGTATGATCTAGGAATGTCACTTTAAGAATCATTTTTTAACAGTGAGCAATAAACGGAATATCCCCCTAAGCACACCTTTAACATAAGTAAACTGGGTGATTCTAGAAATGACGAGCAACTTCCCATGAGAAATTAAAATGGGTCTGCAAGATTTTCTAAATTTTGTCATAATTTTTCTTTCACGGTTACTTCCCCAATCACAGTGGCTCCAAGACCAGCGTACCTTTTCACCCTTCACAAACAAATATTTTCCCAACTGCAAAACAAGAATCCAATAACCAATGCCAGAGACGCAATTGAGGAAAATGGAAAGTCTAATAAGAGCATTTAACTTTAGCCAACAACTTATAAGCACAAAGCTGCCATACATCGGCAAAATGTTAAACGCGAAATGCTGAAACGATAAGAATTTACCGCAAAAGCACATAGCATTTTCATTGACAATTTGAAAGCATCGATAAGCTTTTCGTAGATTTTCTGATTCTCTTAACACATTAAGTGTTCGGTACGAAGGTTGACCTAATCGAAGCTCTTTTGACAGGATGACTACCATCGAGTAAAGAAATATTACAAGAAAAATACAAGTGACTGAAATATTTAGTGCACCCATGGCTATTACATAACTGTGAAAAATTGTTATAACCAGCCCATATGGAATGAATGAGTAATATTCCTGGGGAATTAGAGCAGCCAGAAATACGGCTCCTCTGGGGTTGTACGCGCAGAAAACGGCAGTAACAACACAAAGGCTGATAACAAGTGTGACGATAGAATATATTAGTCGGTCCAAAACTTTACTAAAAGTTGATGTCTTGGGATTAATATCCGGTACATATTGTTCTGAAATTAAAAAAGTCGGTTAGTTTACGTATATTGACTTAATAAATATTAATTTAATACACACCTTTAAACTGTATGAGAAACGCTATCAATCCATTCATTGCGTAGCAGGCGTCATGAAGATGGAATCGTAAAATGGAAAATACAGTTATCAATGTTATGCCACCAAACCAATATAAAAACGTCAAATGATATTCATCAACGTTTCCTTGTTTGTGTTGCATGATCAGTATGAAAGTGGCAAGTATTCCCCAAATAATGGCGAGAATGTAGTTTTGTTTGGTTCTGTTGATCGTATTGGGATCTCTGGAAATAATACATTTTAATTCCTGTTCGTCGAATGTAAGACCAAATGATCCTAGTTTATTACCAGCTCGGGTTAAAATTCCCAAAAGTCTATAAAGACGTGTACTTAGCATCGCTTACTATTTCTGAGAACTCCCAGACAAAAATTCACACAAAGGACAATTGGACGGAATGGTTTGAACTGTAGAAAAACGACGCAAAAAACTTTTATTTGTATAAAAATGATGGAGTATATTTCCAGTTGCAAAATGGGTCTTCCCTACTACACCTACTTTTAATATCTAAGTATTTCAAGGCAATTCATATAGATTTTCATGATGACTGACTTCCGCAGAGTAATAATAATATAGTTGGTAGAAATGAAGGTATAATCATTTGACGTCAACAGAATTTGTTTCTGTACTTCCAGGTCAACTTCCTGTTTTCCTAGAATGCCACACATTATAATATTTTAATATGACAGTTAATGAAAATGGGAAGCTATCCAGACAAAATTTGCTAATTAATAACTATTACAGGTACTGCTTCAAATGAGTAAATGCTAGAGTTAACAAACGGGTTCGTACAACAAAACTTTACTTCATAATTTTTGCTTTCGTCGCATATTACTGTTTTTATATTTGGTAGATAGGATGCGTGTGAAGTAAGAACCGGTTTTCTACAAAACCGGTTTTCTAGAAAACCAAAAAAATTAACCCTCTAGGACGCAAATTTCATTTTTTTTTAAATTCAAATAAACCATCTAATAATTACATAAGACCTT
>JAHZMV010006014.1:0-50050 GCA_027743765.1 Coecobrya sp. COE2
GATTTCTGGGAAATTTTGGGCATATTCCGAATTTGACAAATTTGTCATGTATAAGTGGCAGATTTGCCACTTGGTCCTAGACTGACAAATAAAAATGGTCAAAAATTAAAATCATTAAATTTATCATTAAATTTTTACATAAATATTTACAAAAAAATAAAACAACTAACCCAATTGGCATCCATTGTAGTCTTTTTTTGAAAATAAATAATTCATACAACTAAATTTAATCATGTGTATTTTGAGCAATAAAAACCAACACATTTTCGAATGAGTAAAGCTTTTCATATTTCTAAAAGCTTACCAATAATCGTTACCAGCTTTCAGCAGGAGTTTACTTTTCCTTCATTAATTTGCAATAATTAAAGCTTTAAATCTTCCACAGTGGCCACTTTTTCTACTTTACAGAATACTGTTACTTTTTCTCCCAGGAACAAATATAAATCATGGTTATAGTCAACCAATCTTTCTAAAATCCATCTCCATTCTTATTCAATCACACATTTCTCTCCACATTTTATTAAATTCCAAAAAAATTAGCCCTTCTCTAACTAGTTTACTTTCAATCTCATTCCTGACTACCCTTTCAACCAGGCCAACTCAAAAATTTCCTCCGCAATTAGCAAACCACTGTCAAATCATATTTATTGTTTCAGAATTTAATAAAGAAAAAGGTTTAAAAAGTTCCAATTAACCCCAACGTATCCACAATTATCACTGGATACTGTGGGCAAAAACACACTCCAAACGGATTTTGACACACGCGTACAAATTAATTTTTAATTATTCCAATCACTCCTTTCATCATTAAAAATAATTTTTCTCTCCAAATTTCCACTCAACAAGATAACCAAAGTTTCAATAAACCCAAAAATCAATGCAAACCCTATTCCATTTTTTAACTAACTGTTCCCAACTTTAAAATAAAATAACTAATCAACTGTATAAAATAAATAACCGCGAATTTTTTTTTTTTGTTTAATAATAGGTAATATTAGTAAATCCGTTGTCGTTCTTTCAACACGACTTGGACGACGAGACGATGATCGTTACAAAACCCACCAACGTAATTGCAACATGGCAAGGTATGCAATCCGCCTGGCTCTCTCTCTCACAGTTCGTGTCAGTGTCTAGCAACAAAACAGAGGAGAAGTGTAAATGCCCTCAACAAAATGCAACGAAAGATGTACGTTGTTAAATGCATCCACGAATCTACACTCCACGCCAAAAGTACATTCATCTTTTTTTGTCAAATTCACTATTGAGCAGAATGACGCAAAAGCTTTTAAAACCAGAGAGAAAAAAAACATTCATTCTACTTGGATTTATAGAAAACGTTTTTTTGTCTGTCTGTCCATTCCATTTTAATTTTAATTTAAATCCGAAAAACGTTTAAATTTTTAAATCATTGAATTTACAAAGAAAATTAAAACGTTTTCAGGGAATCAAATCTTATCTTGATTTTATTTGTTTCTTTAAATCAAACGTTTTTTTTAAAACAAAGTAGCGGAATGATTGGACAATGTTGAATAAAATGGAAAGGTTTAAAAAGCGGGGAAAAGTGTTAGATTTCCTTGTAACATTGCTTGGATTACTGATCCAATACCCAACCATGAAAAATATTTATACCATTTTGGCATCCTCCCGTACATAAAAAAAACCTTAAAGTATTTTCCCTTCTCGTCAGATTATTATATGTAAGGTATAGAGGATTTTTATCATTCATTCTATTTGGGTATTTCATTTTATTTTTTTGCTGGGTTGTTATTGAGGCAGCAGTAAGTTGTTTTTTTCAGCAGATATATTCTTCATGACAAGTCATACAAAACACTTTTATGACCAAAAAATTATTATGTTGTTGTTAAATCTACCTCTCTCTCTCTTCCTGTCTACCTTTCTTGTTTTTTAAAGCTTATTTTTTTATTTCAAAATATCTTCCTACGTACGTTTTTTTCGCAGCTGCAGACATACAGACATTCAATAATAAATTTTTGTTACTCAAATAACGTCACTGTCAAAAATTTCGGTCATTTCTACCTACATGTTTTTTCTACATCTAATGACTTGATATGCGCATAAATCACACTCATGGTCAAATTGTCTTTATTAGCCCCTTAATATTTTTATGTGTTCTTTGTTCCGAGAAATTGACCTGAAAAAATAATAAAAAAATATTATTGTAATTTTTGGGTACACAAAAAAATTCATGTAAATAATATGAAATCCATTTAAAAAGTGCATGAGCATTGCCAAAAGGAGAAAATGGGGTGCAAGGAAGGTGATTTAAAAAAAGGATATTAAAAAAATGCGCAGTTTATGTGGGTATTTTTATCTTTTACAGAGAAGAACGTCTTTGTCAAGCCTTCAAATTCTCTTCATGTTATGCTTCCTATTCTCCGTAGCAAGAGATTAAAAACCTAGACCCTATATCTTTCAGTGTAATAATAAGTCATGAATGAGTTTCTTGAGAAAAAACGGTGTAAAGATGCATCATGCATAAATACGAGAGAGGATGCAGAGAGTATGCCTGGTAGACTTGAGATTTGTCCATGTGCACTCTCATATTTTCTCTGTTTCTTTTTTCATTCTGACTGACCTGATGAAACATGCCACTAAAATCCTACCATCGAATAATTATGCATAAAATTTACTAATAATGCTACCTGTTGGAAATTCATGATAAGCAGTCTGTCTCTTTGTGTTCCTTGGGTTTTTTGTTGTTTGGCAGGCCATGTTGATGCTGCAGATGCATTTCCACACAAAATGAAAGATTTGCTGACAGTGATGATGATGAAACATGATGTTTGATTTGAATGATCTTATCTAAAATGCATTTTTTTTCATTTTTTCTACCCTTATTAGAATAATTTAGCTAATCTACATTCAATTATGGGTCCTTTCCGTTTCTCTATTCATTTTTTAATTACTTTGTTGCTGTGTTGCAGTTTTATGCAAATTGAGCCTTTCAATCCATCAAACTAAAATCCTTATCTCTCTTTCTCTATGAAACCGCTTCTACCTTTCCATTTTTCTTCCACTTTAACAATGCAAGCATAAAACGTGCTTACTCTCATTTCCAGACTTGATATTTTAGTACCCTGTTCAACCTCTCCACTGGAGCACTCATTGAACAGTTCACTCTCAAAGCTTGCTTCTGGTTACAATTTTAAGTCTCTCCTTGCCCCAAAAAATATCTTCTGTAAAAATATCAGGTATTAAGTTCTCCACATTTTACCATCCTTTATATTTTCTGCGTAAATAACAGTGTTCCAATTTATTATCCCTGACGAGTGTGAACTTTGTTACAAATTTTTTTATTATAGCGTGTCCTTATTTTTCATTTTATTCACAGTTGCCATTTTTTTTTACCTGAAGCCAAAGAGAATTTCTGAGCCCTTCCTGGAAAGCAATTATGGAGTGCGGTATAACTACAGACAATAGTGACGATGGTGGTCATATTCCACCTCATCAACCTACAACAGAAATTTTCGAGCAAGATGAACAGAATGAAGAGGTGGAAAGTGAACAAAGTAAAGAGGAGGAACTTGTCGTTGCTGTGGGAAATTCTGCAAAAGCTGCCAGAAGAGTTGGCTTCCGTAGAATTGGATCGGAAAAGGGGAAACCTGAAACTAGCAATGTTAATGAAGATGATGTCCAGCAGCAGGAGCAACAAAGTGGAGCAGGACAGTGTTTAAACACCTTCATTTCCAAGGTTGGCCTGTGCCTCGAGGAAACGTGGAACTGGTTACATTATTTCCTTGTGACCGTCATCTTCCTCAACCTTGTTCAGTTTGCTAACCGGCAGAAATCTATTCTTGGTGAAGAAGTTGAAGGTGTGATCATAAAAGAAGCATCAGTTTGTCTGGAAGTTGAAGAAAACGGGAACAATTCTGCCTTGTTGGAAAATAGTCCAAATGCCTGCTCGATTCAAAATGAAGAGAAAGTGGAGGAAGCAGAAGAAGCAATTAAGGTAGTTGGAATGGTCAAGGCAGAAACCTGCGACAGATCTTCTGAGGAAGTTAGCGCCGTCATCACCTCCAGTACAGGCATCCCTGCTGAAAATACTGGAGAGAAAATTGCCCAGAAAATCGTTTCCCAAGTCGAGTCCCTGTTCTCCGACGAGAATTTGGACAAGGATGGCTTTCTTCTGAAACATGTACGTCGTCGATGGGATGGTTTTGTGTCACTCAAGTTGGTCGCTGGCCTGCGCAAAGTGAAGCGAATTTCCGGGGAGTTTGAAGTGGTCCTGGATGCTCTCAAACACTCTTCCAAGCTGGAGATGAACCAAGATCGGACAAAAGTTCGTCGTGTGGAGCCACTCCCTTCATTCCTCAGGTTTAAGGTCAGGAAGGACAGCAGTTCTAATGAAGAGAATCAGCAACCAATTCATCAAAATAATAACAAGTAAGCAAACTACATCAAAAAATAATTGTCTTTTCCTAAATTACATTGTATCGCTTAATCTGCATACATATTTCTCTCAAAATTCAATCAATTCAAAGAACCTAAAATCATAATTGAATCAAGTCATTCTGTCTCATGAGTCATGTGAAGCCTTGTCATAAAAATCATTCATTATTTCATGCAAAGATGAACATGATCACATCAATTTCCTTTTCCTAAACAGAAATCCTAATTTAGTTAGGTAGTAAGGTTCAATATCTAGGCAGATAGGATCACTCATGTTGTAGGACATATTATTTTTTAAAGCTGTAGCCAAGCTATACCTAAAAAAGCTTTTGGCGATGCCGAAAGTTATCACCATTCTTTTCATTATAACAAATTATGTAAATCACCAAGACTCTCACACAAATCCAGTTTATTAACCCTCGGTAGCACACAAACACAAACATAAAAATACGCAGTGGTTGAAAGTGGAGATGGATATTCCACTCGTCAAATTGTCAAGATGCTTATTGCTCCTTGTTTAAAATGTACTCCATAAAAATATCTCTCTCCACTCAAACTCTCAATCTTACTCTCAAATCAAGTTCTGACTTTGTATGGATTGTAGGTATGCATAAAGCTTGAAATTTTCAATGTATAATTTTTCTTTCTTTTCTGTTTGAACAAAGTAAATTATTGCTTTTTGGATGTTCGATGATGGCGAAATATGTAATAAAATAATATGAATAGTTGACAATAATCTAACTTTTTGTCTGCCTTTTTTGTCCACCTGCTTATAGATATCCATACAAATCCGGAAATAACGAGAATGGAAACAAGCAATTGGTATGGAACCGAAGGAACAGCAGTAATGGAAACCCATGCAACTCTAGCCAACGCAACAGTTATTGCCAAGGTGCTAATAATTCCCATCACCGCCATAGCAGCTTCAGTAAATCTGGAAATCCACAACTTTCCCAGCAGCAGCAGCTTCCTCCACCTCGTTTCCGGAACGGCAACAAATCAGGAAGGTCTTCCTCTGGAGAAGAATCAGGACGACGCGACTCCCTTCCCATCTCTGCCTTAGCAACCAACAAAACCCTAGTCAATGGAACCCGTCCCAAGTCAACCGGCTATTCCGAAGATGCTTGTTCAACAAAGACGAGCTCATGGCTTCAGCGTAGGAAGGAGTCCGTATCCAAAGGAGAGCTCACTTTCAATGTAGTACTTAGACAACCCAAGGGACCTGATGGAACCAACGGATTCGCCACTGGCAAAAATACAGTGACCCTCCAACAAAGACTCCAAGCTGTTCAATAAAAAAAACTAACTTACAGTTGTAAAACAATTTATATATGAAGCATATATATATTTTAATTATTATTACTATTATTATTATTCTTGCTTTTTAGTTTTAATTATTATTATTATTATTATTATTTTGTTAACTGTAATAGTCATTATTACAGATCTCAGAGGAAGAAGAAGACTGTTAATCACGCTTATATACTTTAATTGCAAACATTATGCTATTAACTATAAAGTTTACACAAGTGAAAAAAACGACTTTAAGTCTAAAATATTTACTAGGTTTATTTCATTTTGAAATAGGTAAATACATACACTGAATATATGTATGTAAGCACAAACTTTACTATTTATATTTATATTCCATTTAAGTTTCAACAAAATACATTAATCAAAGAATTTTTTATGGTTTTTTTTTGCATAAATTTTTTGATATGATTCAATAAAAGTGAGTTAAATACACAAACGTGTGGATTAGAGAATTCGTTTAATAAATAGTCGGTTTTATTTTATTTTACCATTTCCTCGAAATTTTACACGTGTAAGTTGTTAGGTAAAAATCTTTCCATTTTTTTAACATAATTTGGTTTCCTCTCTACATCCTTCAGCATAACAACAGATCTTTTGTTTCTGTACATGAGGGTATACATGATTAAAATAATCTAACAATTCATCTTAAAGGTTTTTTTTTTGTAAACATTTTTGAAAATGGGAGTACGAAGATTATAACAATTTTTATTATTATTATTTTTTACTATTTAATTTTTTGTTTCCTGTACAAATTCATATACAACGTTTTAAGAATTTCATACAACATTTCAATATTAAATCTGTTTTTATAAATTGGTTTTTTTTCGGTAAAATAATATTTTTTTAGTCGTAAATGACAATACAGTTAAAATTCTATGTATATAATTTGTAGTATATTTAACTTCTATAGGTTTATATTTTTCATATACTTTGTTGTTTTGCGATTATTTAAATATTACGATAAGAATTGATTCTGCTGAGAGAGATACATAAAATTATCATAAAATCCATTTAAAGTTTTATAGAGATTTCACAATTTTTAGTAAATATTTCCATTACGCAGGGAGCCGCTGCTTTGCTGCTATACCACACTTTCAACAAATCTCGCATTTTGGTTAAATATTTCGTAAAAATAAATCAGAATAATAAATACTGGCAATAAAAAAAATTTACCTACGATGACGGTTACAAACTAAACATTTTTTTATACGTTTTACTACGACCTGGATTTTTTCTTCTTATTTCTTATTATTTTTTTATGGCATTACAAATTTGTCAAAGCACCACAGAAGTGTAAAAACTATTTTCTAACGAAAAAATAAAATAATTATAATTAACTAACTACTAGACTAAATTTTAAAAAAAAATGCATTGCGTTTTGGTTGGTTGAACGAGAGGACCTCACAAAAAATGTCCTGTCTGTCTAATAAAATGTTCTACTATAAAAATTAAAATGCTTATCATTTTTAGTTATCTTTTCACACACAAAAAATTATTACAAGGGGCCTACTAGCATTTACGCTGTGGCAATGTAATCCTTTGGATCCAAGCTAACGTGCGAGTCCAAGCTCGTGTTATCCGAGTCGTTGCTCTGTGGCCCGGAGTAGTTTGCTGCTTCTTGGAGCCTCATAAGCATATTCATCTGTGATTAAAAATTAAAAAAATAATTAACCAAAATCATTATAAAGAATTTCGTCCGGTTAAAAAGACAGTTAGCTTCTTACCAGAGGGTCAGAAGGGTCGCCATTGGAATCCCCTCCATTTGCTCCCATCATTTTATTCCCACCGTTACCAACAACGTTACCACCTCCACCTGATTTGGTATCGTATCCAACGTCCTCTGGTCGAATTCTGTGTAAAATAATTTTTTTTGTTAGAAAATCAACAGAAAAATAAGGTGCTCCTTTAAAAGGGTTACCTTTGGAGCGTTGATTTTCCGGTGTTGAGCGCCAACTGCTGTGACCATGGATATGTAAGAAGTAGGTACTGGGCAGGATCCTCCCACATGACCTTCTTGCCATACATCTGCAATCCCTCTTTGGTAGCCTCGATAAGATAAGGAACCACAGAATAGTGCCACAAGTCCGTAAACCAAACTTGAGAGTTGGCTACATCCATAGGACACGATAAGAATAGTCTTGGACCAATGGTAACATCCGGGGAGTTGTGAGCCTCCAGAAATTTATTAATGTGATGCCAAACTTTGGGAATCCAATCGACAATCCTGGCCAGCTCCAGATTTTTGGTGCCATTTTGTGTATCCACCTCAATCAAACGACGTTGCAGATAGCGACTCAGAAGCCCTTTCACAGGCTCCGTATGATTTCCAAAGAGAACCCATCTAAAGTTATGGTGAACTTGCATGGCCGTCGGGGGAGAATTTGCAGACTGGGTCATGGTGCCAATGATTACCGGACTGGTGACGTCGTTAGTTTTGTTACTCCCGTTGAGAATGACTCCGTTAAACACATCCCCTAAATTTTGTACCTGATGTAAATTATCCAGGATTATCACAGAGGGCAGGTCAATCCCTGCAGCGCCGTCGCATTGTTCCACCAAATTGTTCAAGTACTGCCGAAGCTCTTTACTGTTCTTGTGGTCAGCACTGAAACTGGCGATAGCTTCCGGACAAGGATCCTTCCCAGACCGGGCGACAAGATACTCACCCAGCTTTCTTGCCAAGTATGACTTTCCTGTACCGCTCGGCCCACAAATTATAATTCTCCCGTTGTCACTCAACAGACTCATGTAACGCTGCAGAACAGACTTTGGGACCAGCGTTTCAAACGCAAGAGCATCTAAAGCTCCGTGTAAAGCTCCCTTTAAACAAACTCGGATTTTTGTCACGTCCCCAACAAGATAACCGCAAGGAAGGAGCTCTGGTGGGGTCCCCTCTTTACATCTCAGCACCTCGCCAACGGCATAGCTCAAAACTGAGTCCGCGCTCAGGCCCAAGCTAGACATGGGATCTATGCGCATCAGGTAATCCTGCGAAAATAATTAAAATAAATTAATTTACAGTCACTTCTGTCATACATTTAATTTGTGAGGCAGACATACTTTGAATGCCCGTTTGACCAAAGAATCCAGAGCGTCCCATTTCGTCTTGTTGCAAACACTGATCGTCCCAATGATGCACTCTTGAGCAGGGAGACCTTCGACAGGACTGATGTATCTCTCGTAGGTGCCATGTGAGCCCAAGTAGACTGTGACCACAATGCGCTTCCCTTCCTTCTCTGCGGCGTCCCCAGTTAAAAACATTTCTAACGTGGTGGAGGAAGGGGGAGGTACTTCAGATGCGCTCAGTCTCCGATCAATACCCTCCACTGCACTCAGTTGAAGGGAGGTTTGCGAGCTTGTTAGAGATTTGCATGTAACCATGCGTTGGAGTCGTTCGTTATCTTGTTTCAGACTCAGCATCTCATTCTGAAAAAATAAAATTAAAAATGTAAATATTAAGAATAAATTAACATTTATTATTTGGTTTGATGAGAAACTTACTCTCATTTTGGTCACAGTCTCCTTCAAAGATTCCAATTGGTGGGCACTGGTCAACGCCTCGAGACGAATGTCCGTTAAAACCATCTCCTTCTCACGAAGCTGCTTCTTTAGCTCGTCCACCGATTTCGGCTCCTCGGGCTGTTCCTCACTAAGCCTATTTAATTAAGCAAACACATTTAATTAAATTTGCCGACACATGACACCTGAGTGGAGAAAACCGGTTAAAAAAAATGTTTACCCTGAGGAGGATCCCTGTCTGGATCTTTGATCATGTCCAACCGTCGAGCTGCCACCGTTGGACCGAGGAGAATGGGACCCCGTGCTGACATTACAACTGGAACTGTTTTTGCGACCTTCTCCAGTTGGGGGGCTGAGCAGTGGGGAGGTGGGCATTGAGCTTCCGATCATCCCTCCTTTCAAACTCCCATTATAATTTTGATGCAAGTGATGATGCTGCTGCTGCTGGGGATGCTGAGATTGTTGCTGGTTGTGCTGTTGGGGAATGGTGCGATGATGATGATTCTGATGATGGTGATGATTGCCTTGACTAGTTTGACCTAAAGTTGTTGCATTATTGGAATAATGATGATGATGAGAACCACCATTAACATCACCATTTAATTGACGTAATTGACCATCATGATCAATTGGCATACCGTCAATGGTGTGTTCCGGACTGGTGTCATTCCGCGACTTACTTTTCGACCGTGAGAATGCTTTTGTGAATGAGCTCCTCAACTGTAAAAAAAAACAAAATTCCCATTCATAAAAATCCCACATATTTTTTTTCCTTAAATCAATTATAAAGATTAATTATTATTTTTCTCTCTACTCACCCATCCTTTTCCTTTCGAATGCTTCTTTTTCGAGCCCGGACTCTCCGGCGTGATTAGATTGGCACTGTGCGTGGGTGTTCCTGACGGTGTCATCTGCACCTGACCTGAAGGACTAGACGTGTGTGAATGTGACGTTCCACTGCAAGCTGACGATATCGAGTTAATACTGGACACCGAGTCTGCCGACAACTGTCTCGCCATCGGACTTCCATCTTCGTTAATCCCCGCACTAACCGCAGCCATTTGGGCCACAGTTAGTCCAGCCTCAACGCTCTGCTTTCTTAAAAGCTCGATCGTTTGTCGAAGCTCGGTTAGCTCAGAGTCCTTCTGCTCTGCAGTCATGGTCAGCGTCTGGAGTCGTTGGGTCATGTTCGAAAGCGACTGCTCAAAGGCTGCAACGACGTGAGCCTAAAAAAATAAAGAAAATAATTCATAAGAAATTTTCCCCCAAAAAAATTATATCCGATTTCGCAACAACTTTATTATTTCACGCTTCATCATCATCCATTTAGTTTCAATGCCATATCGTCTCAAGAAAAAACTTGTTCCATTCTCGAGTTTTCTTTCGAAAACCTCTGCCATTAATCACCACACGTCTCTCTCTCTCTCTCTCTCTCTCTTTACGTGCCAACAATAGAAATTAGATAATTGTCGTGTAATAACAATAGCCAAGAGTCATAAAACGACAGCAAAACTTTTACGCACGACGACTCACCAACAACTTTTTTTTCCTTCTTTGGAACCTACTCGCCTCATTAGCAGAGCATGTTGGGCAATTAGTACCAAAGGTGTTATGTAGGTAATACGAAAACATAAAAAAGACTCCCAGCAACAATGCACCCATTATCATCATCATCATCATTACCACAGCCCAATTAACAACAACTACATAATTGCCCACAACATAACAACTCAGCCCAAGTAAAAAAAATCCTCTTTTTTCCAATTCAACCTTGCCAACAATTTTTCTGGCATCCTTGAATCCCGTTAAAATCAATTTTTTAAATAATTTCATCATTCAAGCCACCTCTCTCAAGGAGCTACGAAGCAGAATAATCTGGAAAATTGATTCCACACCGCCGCCTGCCAGCGTCACCAACGGCAACAAATCCACCTCAATCCGCCAAAAAAATCATCGATCATCATTTTCTTAAATGCATTTTGGAAAGGTAACCAACCAATTATTCACGCTCCGAGCGAACATCCTCGCCGGAATGTTGATTAGCCAAAAAAACGTTCAACAATAACCCAACCACCATCACCGTCAATAAAAAAAACTACTTCACTTGTTATTATCCATCTCGACTAAAGTCATAAAAAAATCTGTTAAAAAAGCTGTTACATAATCATAACAACTTGGTGCGCTAAAAACGGTATCAACAAAGCCATCTTTATCATCCCCTTTCCATATAATATATTTTTGTCGGGCAAGCATGTTATTTATGTATTTATTTATGATTTTGCTGCGGTAGTAAAAAAAATTAAATGTTTATAAAATGAGAAAATTATATAGTCATGTTAACGTAGTAGCTGTTGTTGTTGTTATAGGAGTAGGGATTTTATTTAGCACCCGCACCCCATCAACCACACATCTGAATTTTAAATAAGCTTCATTATCATTATTCGCACATTCATTACTACTTTACCACCAATTTTCGCCATGCATGAGCAGAATCACTCATTCAACTCATTCGCATTTCTAATTTTCTAATCAGGATTTTTAAATATTTCACATCTCCTCGTCTTCCTGTAACAAATCGCGAATAACCTATTACACGACATGATTTTCAATCCTGGCAGAGTAAAGAGTAGAAGCCAGGATTTCACACAGATTATTATTATTATTATTATTATTTTTACACCGTATTTAACCGCCTGCATCTTCATCATCTTCGCCGAGAGACCAGCAACGGAATTTTTTTTCATGAATATTTAAACAGGACACACACACACGCATCAAAATTTCAGCACGTTTTGTTTTTCTTGGGTAACATAACATGAGATTGTAGTAATTTAGCCAGTTAGCCCTCATGAAAGACTCAGGTAAAATATATTTCTTTCTCCTTCTCCTTGCCAATGGCTTGTTATAAGGTGGACATGTGCAAAAAAAATTACACGGGGAGAGAACCCAAAAATATAACCAGTGGACAGGTGCTCTCACTCCCACAAAAAAAAATCATTATCATCTTTCTCCTCGCAACTTATTTTTCTCGACAGATTTATGCCTGGTGGTGGCAATGTGGCAACGTTAATCATGCATACCCACATCACCTAATAATCTCCAACAAAATGGCAACAATTCAAAAGTATAATTCTAGAAGATACATGTGCGTGTGCGGGTAACATTTATCCCGAAAAAAAAAATTATGACAAGAACAATAACAAGATTTACAATTATACACACACACCACCAACCAAACCAACATGATTATCGTGAAAGCTTATCTTTTTACGTAAAAAGGATGGACAAAAAGATTTGTTTGGCTTGGAATACTACCCTTTCCTCCCAGATTGCATGCAAGTTTTTTTTTGCAGAGGTTTAACTTGAAAACTAGATTTTTTTTAAACTGAGAAGCTGATTTAAAAAGATGCACATTTTCTCTAGGAATGGCAGGTGTTTACCCAGAAAACGGCCAAATAGCATGTTTTTAACAATAATGATGAATAAAAAGGGTAACATCATCTGTCGTTCAAAAAAAATCCCATCTTTTACATTTTTTGCATGCACGAACATTTACAACATATTCATAGCGTGTTATAATCTCTGAAGAAAATGAAAATCCAAACTGACACCAGTTTTAAAAATATTTTTTTTTTGAAAAAAATCTACACTTTTTTAACACCAAAAAAAATATCTGACCACCATGATAAGATACATTATACCAAGTTGGATGAGATGGCAGATTATTTTTATACAGGATGATTTATAATGAGCGTTTTTTTATTTTGCTAGAAGCACCAGCAGCAGCCGAGCGTCGGCCATCATTAAATTATTTTCTTCTTCTTCTTCTGGCATGTCGATCATATCATGACTGCATGGTAGAATTTATTACAAGTCTTCCTTTACTCCTCATATTATTTTCTTTTGTATTCCCCATCAACCATTTTTTTATACTGCACAGTAATTAATTAATTACCCCGAGTATAATTTCCTTTCTTGTGGTAAAATACTACCGAGTGCCACACAAGTGGTTTTTATAAGAGAAATCGCTGTATAACTTTCAAAAAAAAATATTAAACCAGTATCCCACACCACCACATGCCGACTTTTGATCGTACATCAATATCAACCGTGTGGCCATAAAATATTTTTGTCCTGTGTGACGCCTGAAACGCCACATATTTCACTTTTTCTTAATAATAATAATAATAATAATTTCTTTCGTATTTTTTTTCTGTTTCGCTGCAAATCCCATTTTGATCCTTGTCATAAAAAAAGTAATGATAATAATAACAATGTTTTATATCATTATAGAAAATGAGAAGACCACCCACGTCACACCCACAAAGTCTTTTTTTTTTCGCCATTTTTTTTATTGTCGCTGCTTCTGCTAAACCATTTCATATTATTTTAGTTATCCTTTAAGCAAACTAGCCGGAAACTGTTTCAGGTTATCATAAAAAATGGAAGACAGTTTCTTCATTAAAATTGTTTGTATCCAAACGATTAAAATTGCACTTTTCACTCTCAGCAAAATTTCACAAGAAATTAAACAGAATTTATAATTTGCTGCAGTCAGCAAATAAATTAGAAAATAACTGTAAACCCGGAGGGGGATACAGAAAAAAAAACAGTTTTGTAAAGTCAATTTGTCCTGCTGTCCTTCAATTTAACAGAAAAAAAGGCATTAAATAAATTGAAAATTTTTTCAACGGATATTGTGTCTGCGTACAAGTTAAATTTCAACAGGAGTAATTTTTTACTACTGCTTAATTTTCAAAGCACAGCGTGTCACATGTCATTAAAAATTGTTTGTGATGTGCGTTCTCTCTCCAATTAAAAAAAACAAGGAAATTAAATTCCGACTGGGCAATAATTAAAAAAAAAACAGAAGAAGAGAGAAAACATTATGCTCAGCAGTTAAAACCCAATCTGTCAGAGAGAACTGTAAACAAAGTGCGTGTGTGCGTATTATGCGTGTGTCAAGCCTTTTAAACCAACCACACCTTTAAAAAAAATTTACCCTATTCTCTTGTCATTCACCTTGCCAAAAAAAATTAACACTTTGTAGCCATACGAAATAAAACATCTACATAAAATCTTGTACTCAAAACACCCCAAAATTTTTTTATTCTCCAGAGACGTTGCCGTCGCCATTTTCACCGGAGACAATCCCTCCTTATTTTGCTACCTCAAATACAAATAAAAAATTTCTAGCTAATTTGCATAACTGCATATTTATATAACAACACCTTTCATTGTCACTCATCTTTCCTTAATAGGTAATTAATATTAATAATCCCTTTGGTGTATGAACACGATGACGCATCATTGCAAATAATTAATTAATTACCATCCCATCTTCTTCTCTCCGCCTCTCTCAACTCCCAAAATTATCATGATCCCTTTTTGTGCACATCATTCTTTTGCGTAATCTCTCTCTACACAAACCTACCTCAAATCAGAAATCTATTAGGAATTCAACAGCAAGACAAATTAAAGATGTGAGAATACAAATGAACACACTTTTTTCCATCCTCAAGGATTCTCTTTTACATTTTATCCCCTTGACATGGTGCAATATTTTATTATTATTATTATTTTTATATTCCAATCATTAGAATTCCTTGCAGATGTACTAATAAAAAATACATGACATGTCATGCTGTTTGATATTGATATTCAGATTACTATCCATATTTCGTCATCGTTTTTTGCTGCTGTATAAATTTCGTAAGCATTTTTATATATACCGTGATGAGTGTCTGCGTTGTAAAATGATGAGAGATGATGTTGCACATGTTTTTTTAGAATGTGAGATGAGGAGCTGTTACGAAAGCAAATAATAAAAGTGACGTGACAACATTTTGCCTTGCCTCCACATAAACGCGTGAGAAAAATAATGCATGTTTGTACGATTAAATTTATCGGGATAATAAATAATTGCACACATAAATACATACACACCTCCTTAGTGTTTTTTTGCCACTTGTTGAAAAATTGTGCTAAAAATAGAGAGGATTTTTAACTATTTTTAAATAATAGCTGATATTAAATATGTCCAAAAAAAGGAGTAAATTATTTATACTTTAAACGGTAAGCAAGATACCCGGAAGGAGAATTTATTGCCTTCAACAAGAGCGCCTGTGTATATGTTGCAATGTAAGATGATTAACAGCCTTTGATGCAATCCACTAAAAAAACTATACAAGAAAAAAAAAGAGTTTTTCAATTTTGCCCTGAGTGTGTAAGTGTCCCTTGTACTTTTTTATTGCCGTCATTCTCTAAGCTCAACTACACAAGGCAATACAGCACCAAAAAAGATTTACTGCATTTTATAAAACAAAACGCAGCAGCAGTCTTGAACAAGTTTATCAAAACATTTTCTTGTAAGAAAATCTAAAAGAGTTAAATTTCATTTTCTAGAAATGCTTAAAGGCTTTCATAGATCCAGATACCCGATCTCCCCCATTTTATTTTTCCAGCTGGACTCTCGCTGGACATCGTCATGGACCATTGCTACGGATCGCTTTAAACACGGACTCTTTTCTTGCAAATTGAACTGGTGGCATGAACGCGAGATGATGATGATGTTACGTGATGATGACTAGGTTGAATGCATGTAGTCTTCTCAGTACAATGCACTTAATCATAATAAAAACAAAGCGCTTTTTTATCTTTTTTTTGCTGAGTCAGTCAGTTCTTGTCGCCAGAGTAAAGAGAGAGATGATGACTAGCTGAGCCAACAAAGCAAATAACAACAACATCAACTGAATAACAAAATACAGACAAAAGTGAACAGCATCGAAAAAATAAAATCTTCTTGAAAACCCTTCTAACATTTCAACTGTCCTGCTGGAAAAAGTGTGGAAATGAGGTGTGGTCAGAAAAAAAAGTCAGACAAGAGCTCATCATCCTTTCAACCTTCTAACCAATTTTCACATGCCAACCTTTTCTGCCATCATCACAAAAAAAAAATTATTTTACCAAGTTATATTTCTCTCTCCGTTAAAATAAAGGCACATACAAGCCATAAAACAAAAGACGCGTGCTTCACCATCCATGATTTTTGCTGCGTGATAACTGCTTCAATGATCAAAGCCTCACGAATTTAGAAGAAGATCCAAACGCCACATTTTACAGCAAAAACGTACTTACAATTTTAAGCTTATGGCTCACGACGACCAAGTCAGAAATTTTTTTTTATATAAAACTTGTATCGCGATAAGTGATCATCGTCAAAAAAATATATCATCATTTACAATAAAAACGCCCAAATCAAAAACCTTTAACAAATTTATTTTTTTTCCTGGGTAAAAAGATAAATGATAAATAAATAAATAATGTAATGACCATGTAAAAAAAAGTCCTGATGAATAAATACAGCATCAATAATCAAAAGGATTTTTTTTTTCATTTTTCACGTTTATTTCGTCGTGACCAGATTTTCCTTAACACTTCTCGCCAATAAAAGTTTTGCCAAGTAAATTGCAAAAGATTGTAAAAACGATTTGATTTTTTTTTGTAAAAAAAATTACAATACTATTAATTTATCACCTAAAATGATAATTTTTTATGACAAATTCGAGACTTGGAAAAAAATTAGTCTTCTCTGAGCTTACAGAGTAAATTTCGTTGTATTTATTCGTTATTTTTGTCATTGCTCCTGATGTCCCGTAACAATAAACAAATCAAGGTGATGAACGATTTACAACCGTTTTTCTCTCCACTTTTCTCCCGTTTGTCGTCGTTAAAGATGTGATTCACGATGACACCCAAAAACAAGCTGCCAGAGAGAAACCAATTTTTATTTTTTTGTCTAAAGAACAAAAACGAGGTCATCGTCATCATTAGCATCACCAGCAGCGCTATGAGCTGTGTGGTGTGAAGTGTAAATAGTCACAAGATTTAGTGACGGAAACGAAAAAAAAATATATGCTGCTACATCCATTCGTCTGACGACAACAAAGACTTCTCTTGTGTCGCTATACGGGCTTCTATTCATAAAATCTAAAAGTTTTTTTTACGAGTCGAGACCCGGAGAACTAGCCGAGGACTAGAGCACGATTACCTTGTTTTCTTCTAGTCTTTTTAAACTCTAAACTTTTTACAACTCTCCCAGTCCAGCAAAATAGGTAGGGCCAAAAATCCACAGAGTAATTTTCTTAGTACGGTTCTAATAACCAAAATGAACACCAAGTCAGTCAGTGTGTTAGCACAGCTACTCTGTGTGTGTATTTTATTTTCTGTTGCAAATGGTGAAAATGAAATTATGCCAGACATAGAAAAAAAAAGTTTAGAGATTCTCTTTGTGTGAACCAACAAAGTAGAACATAAGTTTTTTTTCCCCTTCCACCAACAAAGTCTCTTACTCGAGGAGACTCCAAAGCTGGTTTGGTGTGAGATGATGTTGCCGACTTAAAATATTTTCACGCTGACTTGACTCCTTCTCTTCAAGAAGCTTTTCTCAAGAAAAGAAGAAATATATATGGTTTTCCGCTCCTCAGATTCTCATTTCAAATTCAAATCCTAAAGAAAACTAAGCTTGTTCCAGGGAACTGAAGTCGAGGAGGTTTGATGGTGGTGGTGACGACATATCATCGGCATCGTCGTCGTGGTCCTCATCATCGCAAAGAAACCCACAAGAAACCCAAGGAACCAAAAAAAACAACAAGGAAATGGAAAGGGAGCAGAAGAAGACGCCAAATTTTATGGCCTTCTTCTTCCACATTCCGCCAACAAAGCCATATAACAAAAAATATACATTCAAAAATCCATGGGCATGTATGCATACATTAAAAATTATTTAGGCTGCTACCTAACAACCTGAAAATAAAATATATCTTACTCCTCTCCGCGTCAGCATAAAAATAACACGTAGAAGAAAAATCTAATCTGAAAATTTCATTTCACACCGTTGTGGAGCAAGAGTTTTTTGGACCGTTTAAAAATTTACAATAATTTTACCTGAGCGCGCACTCACAAGCCAACACTACAACAACTACCTATTAAATTACTTCTTGTTTTTCAAAAAAAAAAAATGCAAGAGCTGTCCTCATATATTCCATCCGACTAAACAGGCCAGACTCCCAAAAATTACAGTGTGTGCTATCAACAGAGAAACTCGTAGACAGTGAGAAAAAAGGATGATGATGACAAGTAGCAGGCTTTACTGAACATGGCTTTCAGTGCAATAATAAAAAAAAATATATGTTAAAACTGGTAGTATTTTTTCGCCAGTATATTTTCTACAGTAACCAGCTATACATGCTGGTATATCATAATCATCACCAATGCCAATAAATTATGTAGTAGTTTTCTAGCAGGAGCAACGAAAATCCTCTGCTCATTCTCTACACATATCTCAGGTAAGAATATATAAACACAAATCATGTTACAAACGAAGAATTTTTTTTATACTGCTGCTGCTCACGAGTCACTTAACATGTTATTTAACCTCTTGTTCTCCAAAAATGAAATATGTGACTTTATTTATTCCCATATTTCCTATATACAACCAAGTTAGATAACTACCAGGATAATCATTATCGTCGTGTTTTTTTTAAGATTATACCGAATCCGACTTTTGCAGACGCCGCTGCTGCCGCCACAGAAAAAAAAATTGTTAGGAGAGCAATTTTAATTCAGGCATTTTTCTCTCTCTGTAGCTGCTTTATGTACACTTTTATTTTGGCAAATCCGCTTAAATTGTGCTGCTGCGATTTTTAGTGAAACGGAGCAATAAACAGCAAGAGAGAATATTATTTTGTGGCGGAGGGCAAAAACTGCATACAAACAGGGTGGTTAACTCCAGAGAGAGATTTTATTTTTCAGGTCCTAAAGTTGGTAAGGTTTGCATATAGAGATGAGAAAATATAATGGAGATAGAGAGAGAGGGACCTGAAAAGAATGAAAGCCACGAAAGGACACTAATCCGACAAAACATAAATTTGCGGCTTAGGTAAAATGCTGCGGCCAGCAGTATGAGTAACCCAACTACATTTATTCTACCAGCAAAACCCCTTTTCTTCATCTGCATTTTATTATTATTGCATTGCATTTTCTTCTTTTCGTGCCTTTTTATGCAGAGCTGGGATAATAATCAAATCATGTTTTTTTTTACTATCGCGACCATCCACCCAGGAGGACATTTTGAAATTCTCGCCAAGTCTTGTCTTCTAACCTGGTTTATTCTTTGAGAGGGTTTTGCCCGACATTGTTCCGACCCTGTCCATGTTCCAATCTCAAACCCAAGAGAGGAAAAAGGAACAAAACCACAAAAGAATTTCCCTTAACTAACCCAAGTGATATCATTAGCATAAACGGCCTATTTAGAAAAAAAAATATATACAATCATTCTTCATTGTTGTGTCCTCCCAACAACATAACCAGCAAGAGATCAATATATCAAACGAAATGAAAAATTGTTCAAAAAATAAAATGAATGACTGTGCTGCTGTTGCTGCGTGTCTAGCTAAAATTGCATCTCTGCATTTTAAACGGCTACTACACCACTGATACTGATCATCAGTGATTCACCAGTGATCACACAATAAAATCCCTAATCCAAAACACGACATGTCTTTCTGTCTGTTTGGATCTCAATACAATATGCTCACGATTTTATGTGTATAATTTTTAATAGCCCAAAAAAATTTTCCAGCTTATTCAGTCCAACACAATGACAACAATTTCAAAAAGGATATATATATTTTTCAACAAGTGGTGATTACTGATTATCCATCTTTTTTCTCCAAATAATAATACAGACAAGAGACAAGGATTTGCCCCATCATCAACCAAGCATACTGATGACAATAGACCCCAAATGAATTACTATTGTCGCCGTCAACATCACAACCGTCTGCGTATCCTCAATTTTTTTTGAGTGTGTGTGCATCTTTTCATGTTGATCATCACGAGAAAATTAACTGTTACCATTGTCAACTGTTGGTCAGTCTAATCATGATCATGAGTTGAGTCAGTAGTTCTCTTGAGGCACGCACAAAAAAAAACTTGCATTTCAATGAGCCATGTACACTCAGCAAAATATATCTTTAAGTACACCAGAAAAATATTATAGAGACAGGAGAGAATATTAACGGGTTAGGGGCAACCCACAGTCATAAATTTTTCTTTTGGTCGTCCTCTCTCTCTCCTTTTTTTCCCTTACCAAGCCATAATAAAGCCTCAGTCTAGTTTCCTTCCTTTCTCAAATAAGCAAAATAACAACAATAATAAGATGGAAAAGAAATGAGGACTACAACACACACATTTTATTTTCTTGGTTTAACATCTTGTACAACAAGAGGCATTTACCAAGTTTCGTTAGTCAAGTGTGGCAGCACCGAGTACCAAACTAAAAGGGTAAAAAAATTCTCCTACCAAAAAAATATATTATTATGCGTGTTTTGTAGCCGAAGAGAGGATGAAATGACGATAATGTTTATTACATGTACATGTAACGGATATTAGTCCGATTAGCATCATGGCCGTCGTTAACATCAAACTCAGAGTAAACAGAGAGCAGGGGCAGTAAAAACGGTCGTGGTCTTCCAAACAATATTCTTTTTTTACATCATGAAGCGCGTCAAATAAAAACCGTTTTTATCACGTTTCAAATATATTACATGTATATATTTTTTATGGTTGGAATACAAGCAGCAACAGACGAGTGCATATTGCACTCTTTTCCACTCCATTTTTTAGAGTTTGTTGTTGGGTTACATTTTCTCTGGCCGTAATAATAATCTGTTGCAGTGAACTTGACTGAGAGCTTATATAAGTGAAGGTCTCTCAGACAGAGTCCCACGCTTTTATTTTTTTTTACTCCTACGCAGCCATTATTTATCATTCATTTTTTTTTACGTTACGCACAATTCCATAAATGAGCTCAAAAAAATTGTACTTGGTTTTCACCATGACGACCATGTTGTCACGGTGATGATAATGCTGCCCTTTCCCACATAATTCCAAATCCTCCCCAAACCAACCGACCAGCAATGCTACTCAAATTACCAAAAATAATAATAATAAGGATGACGGTAGTAATAATAATCATAACGACTACAATGTTTAAAACAAGTATAAAACTCATCATTCTTTTTCAAGTATGCATTCATCTTCCCCCCACCCCCAACTTTTTTTTTCGTACACACAGTTAGTTTCATTGTCATTCAAGTTTTTTTCAAAGTCAAGTTCGCTTTGATACAGGAAGTCCACGTTAATGAATGCACAAGTAGTTCTTTTCTCTCCGGCTGTGTTTTTACATGATCATCATCACGTCATCAAAGTCAAATAAAATAGTGTGTGTATTTTTATCCCTTCCAAAAATAATAATGAAAAAAAAAGAGTGCGTGAGTTACGCACTTTCATTTTCTCTGTGTTGTTACGTGGGAGATAACTCTGGATAATTTGCTTACACACTAAAAACCTGACTGACATGACGTAACTCGACACTGCTCACGCACAAAGAAAAACAATTGAAAAGTGCATACGACACCACACACAAATGTATCCAACAAGGTAATAAATATTACTTCCTCTTTTGGGACACATGCACACAGAAAAAAAAATAATCATAATAATTTGGACCCCATCATTTGTCCATTCCTCTCCTCACAATAAAACAGAGTGGGAAAACCATTAAAAATGAATTTTTATAGGTAATCCAGCAGAGTGGCTCAAGAGTAAACAAAAGTCAAGTTTGATTACATGAAAGAGAGGAATCCAGATCAATATCGCATCATCATTCAGTATAATAATCAAAGAGAAAAAAAATAGGGTGGGTTTTTGTTCCACTGGAAAGTATATATATGCGTGGGTGGAGTACACCTTTTCATTCCACACAGTTTTCTAAAAACCTGGCTGGAAAATTCTCCTGACAGCAGAAAACGACGATGATGATGCGTCGTACCTTGCGTGCCGTGCACCGTTTCACTCAACTAGATAAATTTGAACGAAGAAAAAAAAAACGGTTGCATCATCAGCCTCGAAAAAAAAACTACAAAAATGCATCAGCTATTATTATTATGATCTTCTCATCAAAAGTGGTTGTTGCGGTGCAAGTGCAATCCACCGAAAAAAAAATTGACATGATGATTGAATGCAGAATATGCACGCATAGACGAAACTGCATCAACGAGCACTAGGATTATTATTTTTCTTTGAAAAATATTTTACTTTTTTTTATGCTCATCAAAAAGAATTGAGGAATTTTCAACAAAAACTGCTGACGAATACGTGGAGTAAAAAAATGATGGATAATGTTGACAAATGAAGAAGAAGCCACCACAAAAAAGCGGAATTAGAAGGTAAAACCAAAAAAACAAAAGAGGGAAACCACCACCACTGTATATAATTTTGAAAATTAGAGTAAAAAAATATTCCGTTTTAAAACGCAAAGGGACACGGCCTCAATTTTTCTCTGTGTATCTACTCAAGTTTCATAGGAACAAGTTGATATTCCGCTTTTTACATTTATTTTTTTTTAAACAATATTTTATTTCATCATTTCTGATTACTATGTGGAGAGACCAGTTTTTTTCAGTATGATTATTATGATACAGCAAAAGCTTTTGATCATGGAAGCTCTCTGACCGTGTTGATTTTTTTCTTCTCCATGGAGACCCGCTGGAGGAGAGAAATTTATACGCACGAAATATATATAGAGAGAAAATTGAGAAGATGGCTATGGCTTCGTGTCATGATCATCTCTTTCGGTTTTCTCATCGTCATGCATGATCATCATCACAGAGGCCATTCCCATCTTTTTCCAGTGTAGATATTTTACTCTCCTGAAGTTACTAATGTACCTATTTTGGTAGCATTTCCTTTTTCCTACCCGAGAGTTTCTCTACACACAAAACGGCCAGTAACCTCACGGCGGTGTGGAGAGAAAACAAGGAAACCAGTTAACGGATTACATTACTTCTTATCTCTCTGTGTATCCTTAACATTTCCAGTCTTTTAACTTGATAATCGCCCCACCCAAAAAATATAAAACAACAACGCCATCAATATTATTAAACAAAGAAAATTGTGTGCGAGAGAGAGAGTTCATTTCAAAATTTGTTTCAGAGAGGAACCGCCATCATATTTTTTTTTATATTTAAGTTCATATAAACTTTTGGCTTTCGCTTTCTTTTCACTCCTCTTGTCTCGCAAATATAAAAAATATTTTGTCGGAGAGGAGGAGAAGGAGGGCAAAAACCGGAAATGAAACGTCTCTCTTCTCTATCCCCACCGCAGTAGCAAAAAAAAACAAGAGGAGAAGCAGAGGAGCGTATCTACAAAAACCGATTCCTCGTGTCAAGACCAATCTTTTCACTTGGGTCGAGTCGAACGAAACGATGCATCGACGATGATGATGAGTGATACGGAAGAGGTTTTTGAAGGCACTCTCTCTACCTATCTGGCTTATTTCAACCTCTCTCTCTGTAGTGTGGACCTTTCTTTTCCTTGACTTGACTTTCCTTTTAAAATCCCTATATAATCCCCAACCGACAATAATAGTGTATGGCATACCACCACTAATGATAACGGCGATGATGATGTTGATGATAATCTTCATCATTAGCTTAAAATTTTCCCATTTTCATACACACTCATGCCTCTCATCAATATCCTATATGCTTGCAGTTGTTGTGTGAACCCCACCAGCAACTTCATTTCATGCATCATCAAAATCTCCAACAGAGATAAATTAGCAACATGGCAACAAACTAAATATCATCATCGTCATCCATTAACAGCCGCGCTGTTACCCTTACAGGAAATCTGAGCGTTTATAATATTTTTTTTGGATTCACGTGCGCGTACCACTTTTCTTCCTGTTTGTCCTCTGTGGTTGTTGGTTTTTGGTTTGGGGATAATGAAAAGAGAGAGAGAGAGGCGGTTATAAACCGTTATAATGATAAGATGATGATGTTGCGGTGGAACTTCCCAAGAATATAAAAAATATATATCCACCCACCCACCTTCCGCCTTTTCCTTCCAAAAGCATTTTAAAAGGGAATACAAATAGGTTGTAGGAGGGAAAAAAGATCTTTTGCCACGTTTTGTTTATTTTGGAGTAGAAAATTTTTGCAAAAATAAAATACACACCACATACCGCACCGCCAAAAACACCGGAAAGGAGAGGACAAAACCGGAGAGGAAAAAACAAACAAAAAAACGGTCAGGGGATGTGTACGATCACAGATTCAGAGTTTTTGGCGGATTTTCTCTGAAAAGTTGCTCTGAAAATGAGAATAAGTTGCCGTTTGAGAGGAGACAGGATGAAGAAAAAAATGACAGACGGACCCAGCAGGCAGCAGTAGGCCACTAGAAAAACTTTGATAAGTTGCAGCCGGTTCTCATCCTCTAATATCTATTATTATCCAACCTAATTTTAGCCCCTATCATCTTCATAATTTTTTCCAGAAAAAATATATTCTCTTTATTTTCCAACGGGAAACATCTTTTTTTAAAGAAAAAAATATATATAGGCCGAAAAAAATGTAAACAAGATAATTATAATAAAAAAATAATCTTGTTTCTTTTTATCCAAAAAGAAACAACATGTTTCACCCAAACTCTCTCATGTTCGGTTTTTTTTTCATTCTTTGAAATAAAAATGCATACCTACATACGCGAATCTTTTATAAAAACTATCCACTTTATCTCTCTGAGAAAAGGAAACAACAAGATATTATTATTGCAGCAGCTGCTTCGGTTAGTTAACTTTTCAACTTTTTTTATGTTTGCAGCCGTTGCCATATTACTACTAACATCTTGTCTTTTTTGCTCCTCCATTCTTTTTTTTTCAAAACTTTTTATTCTCTTTGCACTTCATCTTCATCTCTCTGGCTTGCTTATTTACTCTACACATCCTTTTGACTTATCAAGATTCAAGGCACGCATGTAACTTAAAGCCAACTCAACATTTTACCACCGGGATCAGAAAAAAAAATATAACTAACATACAGAGAGAGAACAAGACAGAGTGCAACAGTGCATTCAAACATGATGTTCTTTCTGAGATGATAAGCATTTTTAAGATGATCATCTTTGCAAGCTGCTCAACAAACACAGCAAAGCAATATGGTTAGCCATAAGAAACAACTCGCATCACAGAATTTTCATTTTCTGTTGCTTATCAAAAAAAAGGAACCTTATATTATTTTTCACGCTATAAAAACACACATCACGTAAAAAAAAGCATTTTGTATATCCAGAGAATGTTGAGTGTGAGGAAATATACCCTGGTTTTTTTTAAACAGTTTCATGTAAGCAGACTTTATCCTTTTGTTTGCTTTTTTTTAAACAGAAAAAAAAATTTTCCTAGTGATCTTCATCTTCTGTTTTTCTACCTAAAATAAATAAATACAGTAGGACAACTGGTTATATCCTTTTTTTCCATGTGATCTGGATAAATTTTTAAAAATAAACTCTCTAGAAAAAACTTTGTATGTCAGGAGGGCTTTTTGTAATAAAAAAAAGAGGAATCAGCAAATAAGGGTGTAATCCGGCATTTTGTTTCAATTTTTTTTTATGCTGGTGGGTATTTTAGTTTGTTCACTGGAAAAAATAATAACTGGATTAAAACCGAGCAATAATTTTTTTTAGACCGTGAAAAGGATTATCATCGCCGTTCCGACCCGCTGCCCCAATTTTTTTTATATTCAGTTTATAAAAAAAATTAAATTGGTTCAATCCAATTTTCTGCAGATCTAATTCATTTAATATAGAATGTAACGAAGCATTTAGTAATAATTAGGATGATTAGATGATTAATTAAATTATCTGTTTATATAAAAACTGCACGTGTGTGTGTGTGTGTGTGCGTGAAGAGTTCGCATTTGGATTTTATTTCATAATAACTTGGAGGATGAGAGAGAATAAGCAGTTAGATAAAATGTATCCATAAAAGAAGAAGAATGGAATGCAAAGTGGGAAAGGACAAAAGCGAAAATTTCGACCAAGAATCCGCCTAGAAATGGCTTTTTGTATACAACAAAGCATGTATATCTCTACGCGCTCCTGCTGCGTATTTTCTCAAATTGCATTAATAATAATAACAGCAATAATAGCTTTTAGCAGCTTTTCCAGACTCCTCTCCAGAGGAAACATTGTTGTAAATGCCTAACATCACACACACACAACCACCCACACAAAACGCGTACGTGCTCAAACAAATGACATGTCATCCAGCCAGAGAGAGCGAAGAGCCATCACCAAAAAAATTCCAGCCTCTCTCCTCCAGTCAAATTTCCCATCTCTCTCTCTCCAGCTAAACAAATACCCACAGAATATTTGATTTCATTCCATAAGGGAACAATGAACAATGATCATCATGAGGACGACGACGACAACATAAAAAAGATGACGATGATGTGGTGGTGGTCATGCATTAGGATTTCTCATGCAGAGACAGACGATGACAATTTTCTCCACCAGCCTGACAACCGGCTCTCTTCTCCTGAAATAATGTGACTGCCAACATTTCCTCTCTCTCTGCATTTTTTTTCCCTTTCCAATCATTTTCTTGTTGTCTAAACCATTATACCAAACCGCCATGAAAACATTTCTTCTGTTTACAATGTCACGTTCTGCTCCAGTTACATCCATTTCCCAGCTTCATTTCCAAACCCAAAGAAAAAAAAAATCTAATCACTACTTACACCATTCCATATACATGATCATAATTTATGTATTTACTCTTTTAATGGATAATGAACCCACATTCTCTCATAACCTTATTGTCTTTTTCTGACGACGCAGAGCAGTACAGTTCAACGTTTTTCCATCTCATCATCGCCACCAAAAAACTTTTTTTTTTCTGTCTCTACATATTCATAACGCTATTATTATGTAATCCTATATGTTAATGGAAAAGTGTTGAAATAAAAAGACAAACAACAAAAAGTTTTTTTTTTTTGGGATCACATGCCTGTGCATATAGAAACCTCATGTTAAAAAAATAATAATGCATGCTGATTTTCAACCGAAAGTTAAACGGGTGAACGTTGTTGTTTTTGTATTAAGGAAAGCTCTCTGAAATAGATTCCCCTTTGCCCTTTCTAACAAAGTGTTTGGAGCCACAACCCAAAAAAAATACTTCAATATTCCTGGTTTTTTTATGCATTATCATATCATCATAATAAAATATTATTATTATTTTCCCACTTGACTGGGGGATATTGGCGAAAAGTGAAGCGGATGTCGGGAGAAAAAAAAAGACAACGTTGGTCCTCATAAATAGTGTATGACCTCTACGTGTAAATTTTTGCGAGACACAAAACATCTTTACAGATATTTTATTTTATCGGGATGAATAGAATGTCTTGATCATATCCTTCCCAAACTTTTCCTTCCTTCGGAACAGGCTACTGGAGTGGAACAATTTATTTATGTCATTTTTGCAACTTTATTTTTTCTCTGGCTGGAAATCAGCCAAGCAAACTTATACACATTTTTTTTCGCTAATGCGATAGACGGGAATTCTCAGGTCTCGGTGGTTATGATACTCACACACGCCGCCGCCGGCATTTATTCTGCAATCAACACAAAAACGTAAGTTACGTAACCCTTTTAGTGTACAAAAAAAATCCATATTGAATTGAATCCACGAGCTGATCACGCACACACCCAAACTGACTCCCTTGTCCTCAATACTGAACCGTATGATCATATCGAATAATAATAATGAAAAGTTGTGTACATGTTCGTTCGTTTATTGTTCACACGGTCTCAGGCAAGAAAAAAATCACCATGGAAACTTTTATTGAATCAGTAGCGAAAAAACCAATATTTCATCATTTCCCCTATTTCATATGAAAAGTTAACCCAGAAAAAATACATCAACAAAATATATATATTTCCGCTGTTCAACGAAATAATCCCATCCATTTTTATATTTGCAATTCACCTAATTTCAGGGTCGTCCACTCAAAAATATTACCTTTCCCACGACTAGGGTTAAAAACCCTTTCACATTCTTTGGGTTCCTAATGGATACATAGAGAGAGCCACAAAACCGAGCTGGTTTTTGTTTTTTTATTTTTCTATAGAAAACACGACAACAAACGACGGGTAGCATCCTTTCATGATACACCACACTAAGAATAATAATAACAATAATAATTTATCCCCTTTCCCGTTCACCAAAACCCATCATGATCACATAAGCTGCTATATAGCTTGAAAATACTTGAAAGCTTTTTGGCTTTGTTTCCAAGTGGTTTCTTTCGGCTGGCTGTGTGCTCTTTCAACTCGCATTGATTTTTTGACATTCAATCAATCTTATTGCGATATTTATGCGAGAGCAGCGAGCGAGTGAGTGAACTTTTGTCATTGTGCATCATACAATCATTATCGTCATCAAGGCCAATAGGCTTGGCTACTAAATTATATTGCTGCCAGGTAAGTAGTAGTACATACGCTTGACTAGAATGGCCACCTTCTTCCGCTACATATTTTTTTTTGTGTGTGTGTGCAAGTTATCATTAAACCACAATGACATCAGAAAAAGACGACATGAGTAGAAAAATTGACATTCTTATTATTTCAATGTCAAATGCCTTGTTTTTTTCTTCTTGGTGTGTCATTAGGAAAGAGTGGTCAATGGTTACAGAAAAGAATTAATTTCAGACATACAATCTTTTGCCATCATCATTTATTATCCTCATCAGTTATATCCTTTTCATAATAGCACACACAGTCAACAAATTGCGCTTAGCCTCTCCCTCCCCACCTTTGAATAAAAATAATAATGGGCATGTTTTGTCGCAAGAATTCCAATAATAAATTCCTTGCTCAATAATCCAATCTATTTATCTCGAAAAAAATAAATGCCCTTCGTCTTTATAAATAATGCATAAGGATTGATTCATCTTATTTGCAAGAGATGTGTTTTTGTCGTTCTTGTGACAAAACAGAGTACAAAAAGTAGTTAATGCTTCTGTCTTGCCAAAAAATGTTTTCCGATTTAATCATTTTCCCATAATGTCATGTTACATGTCACACAAGTGCGTTGTCTAGGTAGGCATTTAAAAAAGTGGCTTCGCTGAGGTCTTCCCCTCGGGCGTCATTCTTTTTTAAAAAAGGACTCTCGGACATCAAATACATTGACTTAGCTTATTGCATAATAATTCCATCTCAGAATAAAAAAAATGTCTCCAAGGCATCTCCAGACATGAGGACATGACATGGTTATATAATAAATGACACAATAATATATTTTAAGACGAGACAATGAATCAACGACCATTTTTTTAAAAACCCTTTTGCATGCCAACAAGGAAAAGAGCATCATAAATGGCAAAATGTAATCGTAGAGCCAAAGTTGAACGACATCCATCAAAATTACAATCGGATTTATTGTCTTGTAAATCCCATTCTTCAAAACCTTTCTGTGTGTAATGCACCGGATGAATAATGTTATAAAACGACAATAATCTAACCACCGTTGCTACTGCAACCACTCCCTTTTTTTATTTAAAGAAATCTTTTTTTATGCTGCGTTCATTTCCTTGCTTTTAAACAACAAAGCTATGCACACCTACACCTGAGCCAAAAAAATAATAATATTTAATCTCCATTTGCTTCACATTTTTTTTTATTTCCTTGTTAAATAACTGCCACGTCAAGATAACAGCTTCATATTGTACTGTGCTTATGCAATCTTCATCCAAACTTTTAATTTTTATTTCTTCCTCTCCAAAAACACATTAAAAAATTACTCTCCAGACTAGCGTGATTACTAAATATTTTTTCTTCAGACAGTTGTTTCTTTTCAGCTTGAAACAACAAATGGAATTGATTGATGTCTTTTGCTCACACAACAACAAACAACAACAAACTTTTTAAAGAAAAGTTTTTTTCGAACAACGTTGTTTTTTTTTTGCAGGCACGCATTTTTCCAACAAGTTCAAAAGGTTGAATCTTTCCAAAACTTTCTTTTCCGCAATTAGTTCTCAGGTCCAAAAACGAACAAAAAAAAATCTTGTAACAGAAATGTTTTCATAAAAATGTCATTATTCCTGACGTGCATATCATGTCATCATCAACTTCCCATGCAAAAAAAAAATATTTCTGCGTGATCATGTGCGTGAGCACATATTCCATTTTACTAGACACTTTTTTTGAGATTTAACGACCTCAAAAACACCACCACAAACAATCTTCGTTCGCCTCGTACATTTAACTTGCCATTATATCGACATCTCTGTTTTCTCACACCATATTTTTTTCGACACACTTGACTAGTTACTTCATCACATTAGTTTGCAGCACGCATTTTTTTCGGTTACGCACGCATAAAAAACGGTTATTACTCATTACCACATGAGGAGTAAGTAGGCTCATTATAAAACCATTTTTAAAATCTTAATCCTCTTGTCCTATTTTTGGTTAGGTTTTTATGTGGTTTTCTAGAAGACCATTATATAGTATTAAATAGGTAGAGAAAATAAAATAGTTAGGATAAGTAACTGATCAATTTGTATGTCTGTCAGTCTGATTGGCTGGTAAAAATTAATTGTATGGGTAACAAGAGGCGTGGCACATGTGGAGAGCCAATCGTAAGAAGCCAAGCGCACAAAGCAAGCCAACAATTAACAACAAAGCCGGGATACGTGGCTGTCTCACTTCGACCCAGTAGTTTGAACAGAAATTTGGCGCGAGAGTGGCCTCAGGTGAATTGAAGCTGCAGTCCTTTGCCTCTGGCTGACTCTGGGACTTGCGGTTTAGCTCAATTAATTTTTTTAGTTAAATTAACTTGAATTGAATTAAAACTACGTGAGATGGTTATTTTGGTTGTGTTGTTACCCGGAAATCGGAAAGTGGTGGGTTCGGTGGACCCATCACTAACCTGGAGTGATTTCCTGGGCAGGGAAGGCGTACAGGTAAGGTTGAGTAATTAAGTAGATAATTAAGGTTTATTTCTATAGGATTAAAGTAAGAGGATTGGTTGGGACTAGAGCTAAATGGTGCAGTATTTTTTTTAATTGTTAATTTTTGTGGTAAACAGGTTACGCCAGGTGCCTACATCCGGACTAAGAATAATGTGTTACGAGACGGTAGCGGTACCCGGCCTGGTTGGCGTGCCAGCCTTAACGATCAAGTAAGAAAAAACGAATTAATCTAAAGAAATTAAAGTTAGAATTGTAATTAAGCTAGTGGTAATCAAGAAATTAAATGAAAAATTCGTCTATTTTTAGATCGGGGATTTTCTGTCCAAGTATAAGAAGCAATTTTCCCGTCATGTTGTCAAGTTAGTGGGTGGTGGTAATCCCGCAAGAGTTGTGGAAAATCGCAACAATGATTTAGTAAGTAGCAACGCTTTTTTAATAAAAAAAACTGATAACAGAGAGGATTTCTTTGAATCCAGTTATTATAAAACGGATGTTTAATTACCGTCCTCTCAATTATGTTTCAGCAAGTAGAGCCGAGGTCACAACTTGGACGTTTGATGGAAACTTTGCAAACGTTGGCTGCTGGCATGCGGAATGTATAAAATAATTACATATTATATTGTAAAACATGTTAAATAAACAATCCTGTATTTAAACGTTAACTATCTACGCCGCTATTTTATTTGATTTTTAGTTTCGCTACTTTTTTTTACAATATTTCCAACTTATTTTAACTAAGAAAACCTAGGTTAGGCCCTTTTACAAAAAAAGATTTTCTCCAGAAAAAGAAAATAAATCACTGCAAAAAAAAGAAGTAGTCACAATCCCTCTGGCAACTAACAGCAACAAGTCAACTTCCAACAAAGTCATTAAACATGAAACCACATAAGTGTACACACAATACCAGAGAAACGACCACTTGTAACGTCTGCACTTTGTCATTATAATCATCATCATGTTTAGTTTGGTGGTCATCATATATCACCCTTTTTTTCTACGAACCAAACAAATAAGGAATTGCGTAATATATTATTTTTTTGTTCGCTGACGCTGCCTAGGAGACTGACTGATGAGGAAACCAGAGATGTTGTTGACGTGACAATAACCTCTCTCTGTCTGCTTGTGTGAAAAAAATTATTGAGCAAATGAAGAAATATTGCTTCTGAACATTCATAAAAATTCATATGAAAATCCCATGTCAGTCAACGTGATCCCCAAAAACTTCATCATCATCATTTTAACCAAGCATCATTGAACCCATTTAAACTCATTCTCAATTTTTTTTTTATTTTGGCGTCATCTTCGCCAAAAAAGGAATATTCTCCAGAGCAGCAGAGAGCATCCCTGCAGATAATAAACTTTATGATTACTTGGGTGCTTAAAATTCTAAAACGCACCCCTTTAATTTCAATTTCAACGAGGAATCAATAATGAGGCAATAATGACCAGTTGTGTGAGCGCACATTTATTATTCTTATGGCTACTACTAATACTTCTGCTGATTACAAATCGCCAAAAATATATTTCATTTTTATGCCCGTTTCACCAAAGTGAAACTTGTTCGGTGGGGAGAAAATTGTTCCAAAAAAACAGCAGCAGAATGTAATTTTGAGAATATGAGATCATCATGGCTTAAGTACCAATAATAAAAACTTGTGTTGAACAATAATAATATTTTAATAGTTGACCAAATAAAGGCAGTCAAGTGGTCAATGAAAATGATAATGGTTTTTTTGAGGTGGTGATGCGCAACCAAAAAATCTCATCTTCTTCAGTCAACTTTCCACTTAGAATGTTACAGAAAATCGTAAAACCGAGAATAATCATAATAATAATATTATAATGAACTGGCCAGTCCACTCGATAAAAACTCAACAAACTCGGCTTTTTACGAGTTATACATTTTTTTTTTCAATTCTGCATTTTCTCGCGTGTGTGTGCAACAAATAATCTAAATTGCGCATTTATAACAAGCGAGAGTGCAAGGCCGTATTCAAGTTGACTATATTTTTAGGTACTTAAAATCTCTGTATAAATAACCACAAAAACCACGTCACCACGTGTGCATGATTAATGAAAAAAAAAATCTGCAGTTTTTTTCCAGCATTAATATTTTTCATATGACAGATTGCACTAGTGACATTGGCAGTGAAAAAAGGTTGAAAAAAAAACGAGTCATGAAAAATATATCGTGAATGAAATTATATTGCAGCTTTTAATGATAATGATGGTCAGTTAGGAAAAAGCATGTGGCAGGAAAAAAGATTTTTTTGAGGATGCACACCAATTATAATTGTTGAACAACATGCACACAAATTTATGATGGGCAGAAAGCCTTTTAGAGACGAAAGTGACCAACTGACTGACTGACACTTGATTTGAAATGCGGATCGAAACTGGCACTAAAAAAGGGAGGATTCCTCTTCTTTCTCTCTGCTCACGTTATGATAATTTGAGTGGACATGAGAATGATAAGCAACTATTTAAATTTTATGTATGGCTGGGAAGAACAATTAGCATTCCTTTTGCTCACTTGAAAATGGATCTCCACCCATCTCATCTTACAAAAAAAAACATGAAAGCGACGTGTTTGAATTTTTTTTTTGTCTCTCTTTTTGTTTTGTTTTACCTGAGGAGTAGCTTGAAGAAGCGGACAACTTCTGTAGCGACCCCGTCGAATAGCTAATTCCCACCATGGCACATCCTTTCTGGTTTGACGCCAGGGTATTCCGTCTTCCATGACAGGTTCCAAAGGCGGGGCCTTTGGAAGGAAACAACTACGGTGGAAATGACGTGCACTGTTACCACCGCCACCACTGCCTGGAGAGGTTGCACAAGTGGGGGAGGTTACCCCTGAACCACCAGGGGACATACCGCCACAACCACCAACACCGCCACTAACGTCAATTTCGATACCATTTGGCACTATCACTGGCACGCCGCCGTTGGAACCGTTACAACGGTGTAAAGCGGCGGCTATGCTGTTGTCTGATATGGAGTTCCTAAGTCTTCCAGGGGTCATCATGATCATGTCATGCGGATGGAGACCTTGAGGTGGAGTTTGCTGCTGGGAATAATACTGGGTTCCACCTCCACCTGAGGAGGAGGAAATGTTTCCTCCACCACCGTTGCCCAGAGCTGCCTGGGCAGACGGGGATTTTCTTATAGCGACCAAGGTGGACTCCATGGAAATAGGTACGGATTCATAACTAGTGGAATGGAACTGGTGAACAGAGTGGGGGCTGGGGGGAGTAGGGCTTGGCGTGCTGCTCCCATTATTATTACTCTTGCTGTTTGGAAGCACAAATTTCCTCAATTTTCTTCCCAAGGACGTAGTGGAGGATGCAGAGGATGGAGATTTCCCTACACGAGCGTTACGAATTGAAGAAGACGAGGACTCTTTCTTATTAGCTGGTGGTGCTGCGCAGGAACACCGACATAAGCAAGGACAGTCGCAGGATGCGAGTGGTGACCATGAAGGCTTTCCTTGACAGCCAGGATTACCACATGGTGTCGTTCCGCCGGAAATATGTTCCCACGGCAAGGCTCCACCTGCCAAGCTGCCAGTCGGAGAAAGAATTGGTGACGTGACTGTCGTCATCATTCCACCATTTGAGAAATCCCTCGCCTTTCCCAGATTCAAGCTGGGATGTGTACTCAAAAGTGGAGCGGACTTTTGCGAGCAGTCGCTCGTCGTCGTCGTCGTCCCGTTTTGGGAAATGACAGAAGGGGCAGTTTTGCCGAGCATGAAACTGTGACGATTTTTAATTCCCGTTCTCATCATCCCATTTCCAAAGCTAGTCATTGTTGTCGTTTGATGGGAGCCTGGGACAAGAGGAACTGTTGGCGGTGCAGTGGGAACTGCGATTGGTTGTGCCAAGTCATAAATTTCTTCCTGCTGTCGCATCGCAATGGCCGCTGCACTCGGTCCCTTTCTTTTCCTCACCGTTGCAAATCCATCATGAACCTGGTACAAGCTCACTGTCGTCGTTGAGCTACTTAACGGCGGTGGAATGGTTTGGATTGGTGTTTTATTACAAAAACTTGGATTGTTCAGTCTCGGATTACTTCCACTGATGCTACTACTTCCGGCCGAGCAACGACTACTGGTTTCTCCTCGACTATCCCCCAAACCACCTCCACTCCCGAATGCTCCACCGCCACCACCTCCACCTGACACACTTCCCGTTGTACTACTGCTACTTCCACAGGAGGAGGAAAAGGAGCTAGTATTATGGGCAAATGGAGAGGGATTTTGCAAATGTCCACTCATCACCATTCCCCCACCACCCACCATATTAGGACTCATCAAATTTGGCGGAGGTGGCACAATCCCGGGATGGAATGTGGACACTGAGGAGAGGGAGGGAGGTGGCGGAGCTACCAGCAGAGGTGGCACTGACTCCATCATCATCTTATCACCTCCCACCGCCACAACCATTTGAAATAAAAAAATCTATTTAATTGTAGCCGTAAATCCTCAAAAAATAATGGCAATCAAAAAATGTCCAAAATTTCTTAGCCATTTTTTTTCCAGAGATAACCACTTTCTTAACAAATGATATCCACCACACACAAAAAAAAATCTTTGGAAATCTCCAGGGAAACAAAATTTTTGTTCCAGGACTCTCAAGGTCTCACCTTTTTTTTCATCTGATATGCATTATAAATGTTTATGATTGCTCACACAAGAACAACAAGCAAGCTTATTACAACACCAAAAACTTTTCTCATTTTTTTTCTTCCAAACTCACACCAATCTCGCGTCTTATCGTCTTGATCACAAAATGAAATATTCAGTGAATAATATTCCCTACATTTATGGAATGACGCAATATGCATAACTTCTCACCAGAGAAAATAAAACCGTTGTATATTTTTTTTGTTTGATGGAATGTTATAAAAGCTAGACAAAGCCAATATAATTGTTTTTTTTTCTTCTCCTCTCACTCCTTATTTCATTTCGAATGACAAACGGCGAAAAACTAAATATTCTCCATTTTTCATTATCACACAAACATTTAGCTTGAAAATGCTTATAATTAAATAACTGACACGGTCACCAGTTTACATAGTAATTTTATTTTTCTCTCTCTCTCCAGCCAGCAAATTGGTATAATTACATTTTTATTCGTTCGTGCATAAAAAAAACTGAGAAACAAAGAAAGCCTTCTTCAGAGAAAACCGGGCCTGGAGATTTTAGTGGCGGAGGAGGAGGAGATGGTGCGTGCAACAAAGAACATTCTGGCTATATGGTTATAGAAAATCCGTATGTGCCATGCATGCATTTTCCAACCAGGAGGATATCAATCCATGCATGCCTGCACACAAAACGAACCAACCAACACTTTTAACTTAACTCACTTGAAACCAACCATTTTGAAAAAAATAAAATAAAAGCGAGAAAGAGAGAGAAGAAACGATATATATTTTTGTGCGCTGCAGTAACAAAAACACAACGGCAGAGCAGCGCGGCACCGTCTTCTCGCCACACGATCTAAAAAGCGACTAAACTGAAAAGGATGAGATGAGGCATACCAACAAACACAAGCAGTAGCTCAGCGGTATTATAGAAAATGCTGCTGCTTGAAACTTTGTTCGTTTTATATTTTATTTTGGATGGAACAAGTTACAAAACCAAGTTGGTTTGCTGTATATAACATACACAGTCCTCCTGTAACACCTCTTTGCAATCTCTTCATTCCATTCCATACACCTCTCTCTCTCTAGCCAACTTTTATTTTAACAGAAGTAAGATGGCTTGAATAAGTATGTAGAAGAGAGATGTATGCAGTCTTTTTATTCTTTTCACGTTCCCCAGTTATCTTTATACTTTACATGAAGAAAAAAACATTATGAATGACTCCATCATCTCCAATCTCCACCGTGCCATAAAATAGCCGAAAATATATTTTTGTCCCTCTTGAGCGAAAACTACACTAGATTTATTTTTTTTCAAGAAAATTCACAGATTTCCAGATTAAAATTCAAAAGGGAACATTATTCTGATCATCTTGACAAAAATATAAAGTCCACTGAAAAAACTCTCAATTTTCAGACTTCAAATTTAAAAACTAGAAGAAAAAAATAGACAGAGAAGAGGAGGTACGGTAGAGAGCCCCGTAATATTAACAGGCATATATTTTTTACCTGTGTTTTTTCCGTCCAGCTTTATAACAATAAGGAATATAAAAGTACTCCGGTGTTACAAGAAAAGAGGGCCTGGAGCAAAAAGACAGCATGGTTGAGTATATTATTGTAAGCATTGTTACTACAATTCCTGCTCCTGCTGCTACTTTTTTTCTTAAGAAAACCAGTATAAAAGAAAGAAAATACCATGAGAAAAAAAATATGTATCCATCCGCAAGCTTCCTTTTTTAATAATAATAACCGTGTAGAGAGGGATGCATTGTTCACAGGTGAGAGAGATTGGAGTAAAAAAAAGACAAAACAAAAGGGATCATCCTCCTCATCACCTCACCTTATTTTATACCTGGTCGCCTCTTCCATTGAGTAGGATTTTTATACCAGATTTTCCTGCTCAACCCTAAAGAATTTTTTTTAGACCGTTAAGAGGATTTCTTAAGTAAATACGGCTACATTGTTGTTTCATTGTTATGCGTCATTGTATCGTTGAGGTAAATCGTTACTTTCTCAGGTGTGCTTGTGCACACACAAGGAATCAATCCATCTCATTATTTATTTATCCAAATAATTTGACACTCTGTAAGTCTACCTATCTGTATACCTAGAAATATAAGTTATTATTAGAGAGAGGATAGCAAAAAAGGAAAACTTGAAAAATAAATATATATTCAATATTTCGTTATACATGGCAATGACCTTGTCTTATATGGAAAAGGTATACGTATGTGTGTGGAGTGGAGGAAAAGGAGCACTCCACAAAAAACCAAACATGTTGGGAGGTGGAAGAAATTCAATATAAAGTTATTCGGGAAATAGGAGCACACAAGAGGAATTTAATTGAATCCAGGTATGTAGTAGTAATAGATTTTGGCATCAAATGTAGAAAACCACTGCAACCTAACCAAACCACACAGGTGAAAACGGTTTTTCAAGTGGTCAATACTTATCCATAAAAATAAATGCAGTAAGTGTGTGTGGTGTGGTGAGTGTGCATGCAAATAATATACATAGAATATGTATCGCTCTAACTGTTAGCTTCTCTCTTGTCCGTTGTCAATTTTTCTGGGTTGTAAGGTTACCATTAATAAAATCGATTCTTATGGCTTATATCACTCCTTTTATTTTTGATTGTGTGTTTCTTCGTGTAGGTTGGGAAAAAAAGGAAGCCAGGCCAGAAGAGGAGTAGTAGCTCATGGCTTTGTGTTGGATTTTTGGGAATACACAGAGGAATATTAGGTCACCATTTTAACTGTCTGTTATACGATATTGGTATATGCATACGTAAACACAGGAAAAGGTAGCCAGGCTTTTACACATAAAAGTATCCCAAGTGAGTGCGAAGAAAAAAAAAGGTATAGGGATTTTAGTCGGTGTATGGAAATTGGAAAATAATAATAATGGTGAGAGAACCTTGACAATGTTAATTTTAAATTAGCCCAAACACCAAAAAGGAATGAACAGTAATAATGTATACCTGGTTACATGAAACCAATGGGAAATGACAGAAGAGAAAACGGGATAGGTTGTTTTTCCCAGAAAAAGGGTTACAAAATAGTTTCAGGTCACCTACAATAATTTTTTTTCTCACATAGGTAACCTTACTTAAATACACCTGTGCCCTAGAAAACCTATTTTTTTCTGATGAACTCTAATACTCCGGTCTGGAGCCAGCCGGCTTGTTTTGTTTAACATTTTTTCACACTATTCATTCATTTTATTATTAATGCTTGTTGTATTTCTGACAAGAAGTTTTTTATTTGCGTCACTTGACAAAAGAGAAATGTCTTGTTTACTTTTTCATCTGACACCAGTAGTCTGTAACTCTCTCCTTTTTTTATTGTCATGACCAATGTTTTTCGTACTTGAATCCAATTAACTTTTCAACATCTCCTCGAGCTCTCTCTCTACGCAGTCATGCCAACACGCACGTGTCAAATTCTCTGCTTTACTTTTATTTTATTATTATTATTATTATTTATACATTTTCTTTCACTTCATTTAACTAAATTGCTCTCCTTGTCTCACCCTCTCATTACTTTTATTTTTCTGCACGATTGCCCCTCTGCCAAAAAAACCAACGCTTGTTTACCGATATATAAAAAGTGGAGCAGTCAGTCAAGTACAAAAAAAAACTGATGGTGAATATGTGTCATCGTCCAAACCAAAACACACGCAAAATATTTTCTCCTGTGAACTACATAAATTTTCTATCCAACCCACTAATTATTCCACAGGAAATATATTCCAATTTTTACCCCGAGGCTCATACATGACAAGTTTATGTAGAGCTATTTAGGTTATTACTTTCATTTTTTTCTTTTCTTGATTATGTCATCTTAGCCGAAAAAAAATAAAGTCTCGGAAGATGCACACAGTTTCATTTACATTTTTTTTTAGTAATATAAGCTCATCTTCATCTTGTTTCCCATCATTTTTATTATTTTCTTTTGCCAGGGAAAGCAAAAAAAGGGAAAAAAAGTCATAAAAAAATATATATATAAAATATAAGCCAGCAATAAAACGTAATCTTCTCCACTTTTTTTTCTTTTTTCTCTCTTCATCTTCTTCTTGTAAGTCATCCCATTTCCCCCTTAAATTGCTTCTATGAATAGTAATAAAGCCAAGTCAGAAAGGAATGATGAAAGGAGACAAGAAAGGAATACGTATGAAAAAATAAAGGCTTCTCAAGTCACTTTCACCTTGCATGTTTGAAAAGGAGAAAGAAAGAAAAAAGTCACGAGTTTTTTTTCCTTAACACCTTTTGAATATATATACCTACAAGAGAGAAAAATTGCATACTAGCTTTTTTCTTGGCCCCATTTTTTTTTTCTAGGATAGAAAATTGAGTGTGCTGGAATTCAAATTATTTCAATTATTCCCATTTAAAATAGAGCCAGCAAAAAAAAATATTTGTTGCTGATCAAATAAAATACTAGAGTACAAAAAAGCCTATATGGAGCTTTTCTCACATAGGCCATCAGGCAGACTTCCACTTTATTTTCTCCAGAACACTTTCATTCTCTCTTTTTTGAAGTGTTTCACACAGCAGCTCAGCAGCCATTCAACAGTAATTTCTGTACAGTTTGCTTGGCCGAACATTTATTTCCGGGCTATTTTCTTTGAAAGAAATCGCCAAAAAGAAGAGAAGTGTCAAGCAATTGCTTTCCACTCTCTTCTCCTTTTTTTTCCTTTGCAAAAAAAAACATTTTCCACCCACTACTTCTCTTATGAGTCCTGAGCATCCCCAAAAAAATACTTTTACTCTTGCACGACATATGTAACCGTACCAAAAGAGTTTATTCAACGGCTGCCTACATCTTGTCTACTGAACTAAAACGCCAAGAAAGAAAAAAAACCATTCATTGCTCAACAAACAAAAAACACAAGGTTTTTGGTATACACAGACAGCTATTTTTTTTTTGTTTTCTTTTCCTACAAACTACACTGACAAATGAGAAAACTCATCTGTTGTTCTATAAAAAAAAACGGGAGAAGAGCGAAACATTCAATGAATATTGGCAGATCATCACGAGAAACAAATAAAAAAGTTTTCCACTTTTTTTATAAACCGTATTGTTTCGTTTTCCCCCGAAAAAATATCTAGAATACGGGAACGGACTAAATAAAAATTCACACTTGATGTTTTGCTCCTCTTGTTAATCCAGAGCATTCAGATTGTATTTTTTTCAAGATAAATTTATTAGAGCCAGGTTGTTTACATCAATTCTTTTTTCTCCACCTGCCTTTTTTTCCTTGTATTTAGCGTGTGTTTTCAAACTATTTTAGTAACATTCAATCCTCCAGAAAAAAAAACCTACCAACCCATTTTCCCAAGCAATGAAACCATCAATTTGTCCAGTCAACCGAGCAGAGAAACTGTTTGCCTGTCTATTTGATTTGACAGAAAAATAAAACTTTTTTCTCTATCTTGAGATCATCATGATGACTATAATGTAATAGGCCATTTTCTCCATCACGATTCTTTTTTTTCTTTTGCAGAAAAGAAAATGCGTGGGCATTTAGCAAAATCCTTCTACAACTTCTTATTATACAGGCACACTTTCCTGGAAATGAACATGGTAGCAAGCAAGAATCCCGTCAATTCTTTTTTTTTGTTCGCCCAGAAAAAAGAAAAATCAATTCATTATTCTTTTACACCAGAAGAATGTGAAAGGTGAACAGAAAAAAAAATATACGTAGAGAGGTATTGCAAAAATTAGGCCTTGAATTGACAAGTGAATTAATACTCCTCATTTTCATTCTTCCCTCAATAAAAAAAATCTTTATCCAATCTTTCCACCATTTCATCATCATTATCATTGATTATTACACACAATTTATTTTTTTTTGTTGGCTGGCTTCCTTCAGTTTTCATTCAGCAGTGGTCAAGCTTTTGTAACGAAAAATTAAGAGAAGAAGAAGCATAAAAAAGTGTTCTATTTTTTTCTCTGCCCTATCGTCTATAAAAATTGTACTAAAAGATATATAATTTCTCTTTAAAAAAAGATACATTTTTTATACCTTATTTATTTCTATTTTTCTTGGCATAATGTCCATCATCATATCCTCCCCTTTTTTTCTCTAAGAAACTGAACAGTAGTGGCTCTCTCTGCGCGTATTTCTTGAAAGAAAACTCTTTCAAGCATCAAAACAAAGAAAACTTTTTTTTTCTGTTTACTCAACCTCCTTGTTCATCAGGTACTTACTTAACAAGGAAGCCTCTCATCTTCTTCTCACACAGCCACTGTGACTGAGTCAGTGAGCATTTTTTTCCTATACTTTGTTGTTGTTGTTCTAAGTGCATTTTATCTCATCTCTCGCTTTTGCTCACTCTTCTGCTAAAAGTGCCTTAGGGACTCTTCAAAACTTATTTCTTAAGAAAAAAAAGAAGCTGCATCCTCAAGACATGTGTGTGTAGAAAACCGTGTGTAGTTATTACATCTCTCTAGTCAAAACTGATCCTTTTCTCATGTTCGTCTTGTGGTGATCTTGATATTTGTTGCGGATGGATGATGGACCAAAGAAGGATGGATGCTTGCCAGACTGTACAAAACTATTACAAATAAAAAAAACGGCGGCGCATTGCACTCTATCTACTGGTGGGATGCTGTGCGTAGAAATGTAGTAATTGTACATCTTGTTCATCATCATCTTTTTTAAAAACAGAGTTGAATACATCATATGAATACAAAAGCTCCTTCTCCCCCCGTCAACCCCCTCCCCCCTCTCTCTATTCAATAAAAATGGATGATATAACTAACTGGTATAAAAGTGTACCTTAAAGAAAGAGGAATGACGATGATATGATAATGGACTGAATGGAAGTATCCAGCGGAGCTGGTCTTGTTTTTTTTTCTTCTCTTCTTCCATTTCGACTCTCGCATCTTGCTGGGCAAATGATACTGTGACTGCAGAGGAGCAGCAGTAAAGTAGGGAGATGAGAAGGGAATGGAAATTTTGTAGGCAAGACAAGAAATTATATCCGTTTTTTTTTCTCCAGCGAGAAACGAAGCTCAGAGAGAGAGAGAGAGAGATGAGAATAATATGTAGAAAGTAGCCATCATGCCGTGTAGGTCATTATTATCCTTTTTCCTCTTGTCTGTGTGTAGTCAGCAAAATGAATATTACGTAACGGTAGGGTTAACGACAACGTTTTTCTTCATTTCCTTTTGTTGTTTCTACTTTGCAGAGATGTACTCGAAAATTACTTGTACGCTCAAAAGCTACTCCATACTCCACACACACTATTAAAAGCTTCGTTGACAAAAAAAAAGTGTCTCTTCACTTTACTACATGTCTCTACACACCAGAAACAGTGGCAATTGCAGCAGTAGTGGCTGCTGTGTAGTAACAAAATATAAATCCACTTGACTACTTTTTTTTGTCACTCTTTTAATTTTCTGTTGTGGAAGCTGCCGAGCCGAGCAGAGCAGCAACTTAACCTAAATACTTGCATGACATCATGGCAGAGAGTATTTTATTATTAGGCTTTTTCCAACACGACCAAAAACACTCATGATCTCCATCCATTTATCTTTCCACACACAACAGAGCTTCCAATTCTTAAAATTAATCAAGTGGCCAGAGAGGAAAAAAAATATTTACAGAACTGGCTGCTGCTGCTGCTGGCATGTTATTTTTTTTTGTCGTATGTGTGGAGTGGCCAACAAAAGTAAACAAACGACTTTTAACGAGTTCACCTGAAATGTGGACATTAGACTCTCGTCAGTAAAATTTTTACTGGACCAAACCTCGTCCTCATCAACATTATCTTCCATATAACATTATTTAACGACCTTGAAAAATAAATGTCATCACTTTTGTTCCATTCTCCATCTTAACGACTTCCTTTTAACCCAAAACTACTTTCTCACAAGACAATAAAAATACCATGATAATTCTTAAGCGCTTTTCATATTCCTTTAATCGTTCACAAAAAAAAGAATGCTCCTCTTTTATTATCCAATCGAGAGGCCATGATCCTCATTATTACAGTTTCGGTTTCCCCCCAATAATTTCCTGAAAAACAAGACACGGGATCAGTACATTAAAATGAGTGGCTCGGTCATGGTGACTCTCATAAAATATCTACCCTCTCTCTCATCATCTTGATGACTCCCAAAAAAAATCTGACTGACTGACAGAGTGACTGGATTTTTACTTCAAGTTCAGAGCATTGTGTGGTGGCGATGGTGGAGAACAAGACAAGTTTTTATTACTGTTATTATTACAAACCACTCTACTCACTCGACTTTGTTTCCTCTCTCTCTCCCTTCATATAGCTGACCAATCAACCAAATTCATATGAATGCACAAGGTAGTAAAGTGAATACATTCCCAAAAAAACCAAGCAGGAAATAGCTATCCGTCATGGCTCCGTCATCATCATCACCGTTTTTATAGCTTTCAGCTATTAAATAAATACGCATTCCCCTTCTTTTCCTCATGGCCGTAATTACTCCTGGAATATATTTAGCACCATACATTTTCTTAAAATTTTCTCTACTAATCTAGATAACCAGAAAGTTTAGTACAAATCACCCGTCCATATATAAAAAAAACTTGTACATGCGTCACTAAACCAGGCAGACAAACCGGAGAAGGAATAACAACACACAGAAAATTGAGTACTCAGTAAAGTGGTATTAAAGCAATTTGGGTATTATACCCAAGTTGAATGTGTGTTTGCTAAGTGGCTACATTATTACTAGAGAACAACACAGAGAGAACCAAGTAGCAATAATACTTGAAGGAAAAAAAACGGACATAGCAGCAGTAGCAGCCTGTCTTACAATTTCCTATTCATTTCTTTTCCTGTGGAATAAAATAAATGAGAGAGAGAGAAACAAGTCATAATGCAAACATGGTAAATAGGAGTCTTCTCAAGGTACACATATCACGTTTATAATATTTTTGTATATAGCCAGAAATGGTGTATAGTATGCCGCAGGGAACATTTTACAAAATGTAATCATTCTAACAACCAAGATGACGAGCCCATAGGAACAAAAGTAGGATTGAAGAAGAAAGGAAGAGGGAAAAAAAACATGTTATGTAAGAGGAAGACGACGAAGAGAGGTTTAAAATTGCTACAATTTTATTTTAAAGGGTCCATCAAGAACAAGGCACGTAGTAAAGAAGAGTCATGTGTGTGGGGAAGAAACACGTTATCTTTAGCTAAACTGCAGGAGAGACTTAGCATAAAAAAGTAGCGTCTTCTTCCCTTCTTATTACTTGGACCAAAGAAGCTGGAAGAGGAAAGTTTTTGAAGGGAACAAAGAGATCTACTCGTCTTAAACGAGAGTACCTTGTTCCTTTTTTTGTGTCCCTTCTTTCGAGGGAATCTTTTGAAGGAGATACCTCTGTCATTCATTTCTTTCTACAGAATGTTTCAGAGTAGCCATCTATGTATGCATGTAAGAGGGAATTACCTTTTTTTTCGTGCGATGTAAAAAGTTTTTGAGCATTTTAGCTCCAATTGAAGCTAATCACCTTTTAGTGCACCATCATCAAGAACTGCACTGCATTCTCTGTTGAACAGAAAAAACGTTCAATATTTTTTTTTCCATCACATCACCTTATTATTACCATAATAATCTTACCGTGTGTAGCGAGTGCAGAGGATGAAAACGGAGATAAGAGAGTAACGTTCACTGTCATTATTATTATTACTAGGACTACTATCACCATTTATTTTCTACCTTCATGAATCATTATACCATATTGAAAGAGATTCTACATATTTTGTGGAAAAAATATGTTTAATATCCTGTCACGGTGCAATATAACTTGCCATAAATATAATATTTAACCTAGTTAGGATATAAACTGGTCGTATCTGATAACATAATATTGTATACATATATTTTTTTAAACTATCTAATAAGCTGCTTCTCAAAAAACAAATTATCTTCTCTTTAATATTCAATCCTGTGCTTTGCTTTCGTCAGCAAAATCATCAGTCAAATAATAACATTGAAATTGTCAAAAGTTGTTATTTTCTTCAAAGAAAATTTTTTTGAATAAAGACGGCTTATATTTGCTTTTTAATGTGATAAAATTGTTATCATATTTTTTTGGAGTATTGTTCATTGTATTTACACACGGAGGAATAATACTTAAACGCTCATCATCACAGCTCATTAGTGAACCAATTCAAATATAAAATCAGATAAAAATTATGAATAAAACAAAGTCATTCATTTATATACAAAGAAGAAAAAAAAACTGTTCTCAGATATGAAACAAGGAAATATCAGTTTCACGAGAGCATGTAAACTCAAACAAGACACTTTTCTCACAGTTTACCCTGTGTATATTAAGTGCAAAGAAATTAAGATAACACACAGGAGAGCAAAGTAGCAGCAATTGCCCACGGCAAAGCAAAACCCAACCGAGTGAAATCAAGTAGGAAAAATGTTATGACTCATTTTACCTACCTGACTACCTGTGTGACAAAAATGCAGACAGAGACATACTTTTATTTTTGCAGCCACCTACTTGACTACCGGTAATATGCAAAGTAAAGACGGAAAGGTATTAAGGCGCAGAGGTACTCGAACAGCTTGTCATTATCAGAATATGTGCACAGGGGAAAAAAATGTCCGTTCTAAAAAAAATCAGCAAATAATAACATGGGAGCAAAAATGCAAATGCAATTTTACCTGTGCTTCTACTAAAGATGATGATAAACCTTGATAAAAAAAAGAGGCACAATTTCCTCCGTAAAAAATACCTCTGCAGAAAAAAAAGGACTCTTAAGAGGAAAATGGCATATGTGCTGCTATTATGCGCTTTTTTAGTACCGTTTTTTATTTATCATTATTACCGGCCATTTCATTTCACTATTATTTTTTTCGCTTTACTACGCTGCTATTCATCATTATTTACTATTCAGCGTTTTCCCTCGTACTTATTTTTTCTTTGGCGTCCGTTGCATAAAATTACATAGAAGCTTTATTCAAAAAAATTGAAACATGTTTTGCTGCTGCAGTGACTTGCATTGCTACTGCACCGTTTAATTTTTATCAGATTTTTTGGCATAGTCATTAAGCCTTGAAAAATGTTTACCTAAAGAACAATTCTGATTGTTGCTATTATTATTATTACTGTGTTTACCACTTCTTTGTATATATAAATTTTTGAAAAGAAGCAGCCGGTAAACAGCGAAAGGTCTGTTCTTCTGCGATAAAACTACTTAAATAAACGGCAACACAAAATAATCCTAAAGAAAACACTGCTGCATGTGCTGTCGGCTATACTTTACGCTGCCGAGTAAAATTTATTTTTAAAGAATAAAACTACTATATCCTGTTTGTTTGATGTTAACTTTTTTTTATTTTTCTCTCTGAAAAAACTTTGTCTTTTGTTCTCAACTTTTTTTTCCTCCTCTGCCACGCACGTTTTTCCTCCTTTAACAATTTTTCTACCGCTTTTTTTTTCAGAGAAAAAAACTCTTTTTTTAAACGTTAAAGTTTTATAGTCTTGTTTACGGTGGCAGCTTAATGAAAATGGAGTCATCATTACTACCACCACAGTAATCAACGCTGCTATTACAATTGTCACCATGAAACTTGACTTCTCTTGTTGCTTGTCAAGCTTACATCTTGAATTTATTATTGAAATAAAAATAAAAATACAGGAAGAGAACTGTGTTAACGACTTTTTGTTAATAAATTAAATGCTTTGCGCAAGTATACACACAAGCACAATTAAAATGGGTGCAAAAACTGTAAAATAAAAAAATTTATTACTAATTTTATTACCGGTTTTTTTCTTCTAAGAGTACATAAATGATCTCTCTGTTTAAATTGCTAAAAATAAAGATAGCTTGATATTTATAGCAATTTAAGTAACAAATTTTTACATCCTATTCATCAATCAAATATCCATAAAAATTTCAGTGAATAAAAAAATGCGTGTCTCTCAGAGAGTGCGTGCGTATTTTATTTGCTTATTTATTTACGCAAGGAAGCAAGTAAACAGATTACAATTCTCCACCAACAACCCAAAATAAAATCTCTGTTTATTTCCTAAAACATTTTTTTTTCTAGAAAACTCTACCAAGCAAATAAACAAGTTAAATTGGTTATTCCTCCATACCAAAGTACTACCCTCAAATATATATTTTCTGAATTGAATACCGACTTTGAATGAAGGAAACAAGACGGAGGATCAGAAGGACAAATAAAAAATAAAGGGTTTGAAGGGAAATAGCGATGCGAATAAAAAATGCGGTGTATTTTCTTCTTCTTCTTCATGTGATTATAACACCTGAGTGCAAAAATTTGACGGGTTTGTTAGCTCCTTCTTGAGCATCGTCTTCAAAGAAAAAAAATCTTTTCGCTCCGCTCTCTCTCTGGAAAGTATAATGTTCAAAAATTTAACAAGCCGACACAAAACGGAAAGAAGATTCCTTTTTTCTTTTTTTTCACAAAAAAAAATCCCAGTCAATGTGAAATACCCAGAGAGAGCTTTGCGTATCTCTTGTAAAAGAAGCTTGAATGCTTCACAAGTTGGTTTTTCGTGAAAAAATGACAGATTCATTAAGTGAGTTTGATTCACGAGCAGAAGAAGATCCTCTCTAGCAGTCGGGGGGAGCCTCTCTTTTTTTTCACATGAAAAGTCAGTAGTTCTCTCAACTCTCAACCGTTTTATTTTTCTGCACGATTGCCTATGCCACTGTGTCTAGTTTGGTGCGCACAGACACACGGTTGGTTGGTAGTCAAGTGATATTAGATTACATGACTATCATCATCAGGATCGCATCATCGTCATCATCGTCATCCATTTTTTTTTCTTGGTGGCGTTTGCAAAAAAATCTGACATGAGAGGAGAAGGATCTGTATAGTCATTGGATTGGAATGGTAATGGCTATTTGACTGATTCACTTTAAAAAATGATCAAAATGATTACTTTTGCATTTTTCCTCTCTTTTTTCTTATTCTATTCACATACTCCATCACTACTACCACTTGTTCTACTAAAAGTCAAATAGAAAATTTTTTTTAAGATGCTGACGATGATAAACAGCTTTTTTGTGATGACCGTAACATTGGCAACTTATACGAGACGGACTTTTAAATGAAATAATAATATTTTTATTGTGGGCCAAACCGTTTGGATCATTAGTGGCCTAGTAGCATCATCATTGTCAGTTTTCAGAACATTTTTGTAAAAAAAATGATGAACCAGTTATTTTGAACTCGAGTCATTTTTCGCATGGAAAAAAAAGATCATTAAACGGCACATCAATTATATTTGAGTGTATATAGCACCAACAGCTTCTGCACAAATTAAAACCAATTTTTCTCACAAGTTTTTTTACTGGCTCACGTCATAATTTATTACATGTTTTATTTTGCGAAATATTGATCAAGATGAATAATATGCGTGAGCAGGGAAATACCCAGAAGCTATTTAACTATTTAAAAAATACATTTATTATAGTCCAGAGCGCAGCAGCTTTTTGCTCTTCATTCTTCAGCAGTTTTGTTTTGTGTGCAGAAATTTTCTTGTTGAGCTTTTTGAGAGCTTGTCAATTTCTACATAAAGCTCATTTAATCTATTTATTAGTATTCAGAGCACAAACATTATTACATTTCCAGGGCCACGCAGACAGACAATGACATTCACAAAAAAAATTAATTCATTTGTCGATCTCTTTCTGAGCGCTCTGCAGTGATTTATAATGACCTGAGTGCCATGTCGTGTGCATCTAATTTTTTTAGTAGATCTTGTTTGTTCGTTCATCATCCATCATAATTATTAAAAAACATGTACAACAACAGCCAGCTATAATAATTTTTTTGTGCTGAGTTGTTATACAAAAATCGATATTGTTTTGTGCGCTTGCTTGCACATTTGTACCAACCAATCATCATTCCCACACAAAAAAAATGTAGAGTAAGTCGTAAACGAAGTAAATGTACATACCTTTAATTATCTCACTACTTTTCTGACAAACAAGTCTATAAAGAACCGTCATCAAACGAAACACCTTCAATTTTATCCGGAAGCACTCTGTGTGGCAGGTGGCAATAATCGCCACAGTTTTTCTGCCTTTGTGGTGCAGAAAATGCACTTTTGTTGTTTTTGCAGGATTCCCCACTGACCAGATTTTTATTTATTTTTTTGGTAATCCAGTAGACTTAACTTAGCCGAGGCATAGCCTACTAAAGGAATGGGCCTAACATTTGGGATATCCTATCCATGTATTGAACTGGCGGCAGCACCACACACACGCAAACAAAGGAAATATAGTACCAGGTTCAGCCGCTATGCGG
>JAHZMV010006015.1:0-12554 GCA_027743765.1 Coecobrya sp. COE2
GGAAGGGAAAGCAAAATTATTGGAGAATACGGTGTCATTACGTACTTTTTGGAAGACCTAAAAACGGGTTGAGAGAGAGAAAAAAACATAAATAAAAGAAATTATAAACAAATGATACATTATAGATACAAGAATCATTGTAAATTATAATACAAAATAAATAGTAAATAAATAATAATATCAATTAAATTTGGGGTCGGATTTTTTTACAAAGAATTCTACAAGGAATAACGTTTTACTGAAAACATTTTGTACATCAATAAATCATTGAGAATAAATCAAATTGCTATGCAACTGCTTAGAATTTTTTTACAAATTACATTTTAAAATGTAAAAACCATCAGTTACCCTTTTTTCAATTTTTAAATTGACTCAAAAAGAAACGGGGATGGTAATACGACGGATATCGTATTTCACAACGCGACTCATTGTCATGACGTAATGAAATATAGTGATGAGTGGTTGATTGATAACGTACCTTCTGCAAAATGACAAAAATAAGTAAACATAAAATTATTAAATTGTACATTTTTTTATCCGAGTAGGAATATAAGGCATATGAAGGTGAAGCTGTTTATGTATGTATGTAGGCATTTATATAAAATTGTTTTTTGCTTCGGTGTTTTTTGTTTCTTTCAGATTTTTATTCTTGGCAGCATAAAAGGTTGAAAGAAATTATAGCAAATTGTGTTATGTATGTATGTATAAAGTATATATAAGCAGATTTCACTTACGGTGCCTCATCGTCACTGCATTAGTCCACAGTGCAAAACAAATTCACGGTTTTGGGATGTAACATATTTTGGTTGCAGCCGGATCATCAAAATCATCATCACCCGCACGAGTCATGAAAAATAGAATACAAGACAACGACATTAGTGAACGGAAAGAGAAGAAATTTATGGTATACAATCTTTCCACGGTATTAAAACTTGACAAAAAAATCCTAGTGCAATAGTTCTAGATACGCTATTTATATACATATACAAATCTTTCATTTGATCAGACTAGACAACAGAAAACTTTCGATATACTTGTGTATGTCGCTATGTACATGTTTGTATGCATTTTATATTTTAAAACGAAATTCCATTAAAATAGTTGTTGATATGAGGACATACATACTCAATTAAAGCACAAACAAAATTTTCCTCGCTAATTACCATGAAGAGCAAGGAGGAGTTAATTTATAAAACGGACTGTATACACAATATGCATATTTGAATGTACCCAATTTTTGTGTCTGCTTTTTTGTGAGTTACTTAATTTCTTGGCTCAAGTTGCTGCCTACAATGTGAAAGGAAAACAAAGCTTGAGCAACATGATATGTGTATTTAGGTACATATAAATTTATGATTAGCAACTTCTCGAGAGAAAAACAAAACTTTACAAATGAAAGTATTGTTTTTCAATTCTATTTTTCATTGCTATTATGCATTTAAAATTAACTTTTTCCTATCAAAGTATTTCCAGAAATCTGTAACTTGCACTCTTAAAACTAATTTCTGAAAACAATATTTCAGCTTATCAAAAAATTACCTAATTTAAATGAATTTTCAATTATTATCAATAACACTCAACAAATTTTAAAATGAATTTATAAACTTACGAGTATTCTTCCTCGTCCGACATGACTGCTGGATTTTAGGTCTGCAAATATTTGTTTTTTCAAATTATTTAGCACAATATTCCCACACACTCAAAAATATTAACAAAACAATTAGAAACTTATTAACAAATTTGGAAAAAAATATTACTAACAGGAGATCTTCTCAGAAAGCTTTACTGGCTACGGTGGCTGGTGCTCCGGATCCTGCGAAAAAATTCTCAGACTTCCACCAGCTACAAAGTAACGTGCGGAATTCTGATAGAGAGTCTTGAGCCAAGCAATCAAGAAAAAAAATAGAGTGGAGGCAGAGAGAAACGACAAAAAATCTGTCTCTCGTTATTTTCCTATTCCTGCCGGAGAAGTAAATTTTCCCCGGATTGTTATAAGAATAGAATGGAGTTTGCCTCACTCCATCTGTCACAAGCCCATATTTTTTAAAAGCATATCGTCTCATATTATATCACTGAAAGTAAATATACGGTAGATATATCCCAAATTATAGAGAAGTTTTCCTCACTTCGCATCTTCAAAGCAGAAGGCATTTTCTCACATTGAGAAAATATGTCGAGATAATAATTTTTTATCAAGCTTACATAGAGCTACTATTTCAGATTTGTTTGCTCTTTCTTTTTGTTGAATCTCATGAGTCGTATATACATATATTAAAGTCATTAGCAAAAAATACCGAATCCCATCTTATGTCTGTTCCGACTTGTAGCACACTATGCTTGAAGCCAATTTCATTCATATGACTCATAACAAGAAAAAATATTTTATTCGCTGAACTGAATTTTCTTGGCTTCCTTGTATATGTAAAATGTGTTGTTGTATTGTGAAACACCTGCAGGAAACGAGCTTATATTTTTATAGCAATAAATTGAATTTTTATTTGACAGCTGCGGTGTGTTTGACATGACACGCCAGATTATGATGCGCGATGAGATTTTCATGCCAACTCGATCAGAGAAAGGTAAGTTAATATACCGAAAATTATTTTTTGACAGCGGTTGGAAAATATCAAATGCGTGGATTTCAGGTGATGCATCTATTAATTTTTTCCCTGAATTTATCGGCTACTTTGCAAGCCCATTTGAACTCAATTCCAAAGTTAGTTAGCACAGATATGTATTCAAAATAACACACAATGTGCAGGTTTCTGATTTTGTCTCAGTGTAGCTGCGTAAAGATAGTGTGTGTTTAGTGTCAAATAAACTGAAACTTGGCCTGGATATTGTAATGAGCTGAGAAACCACTAAAAATCTTCCACATTTCTGAGACTCACTCACACCAACTCCTTCAGACGAAGCATACATTTACACAGAAATTTACATAACATTCCCTATGCACACATCATTCAAGGTTCAACTTTTTTTCAAAGTTTTGCTGCAACAACAACATCCCAACAAATGCATTATGCTACTAATGTAGAGCTGGTGTCAGCTTTTAGCCGAAAGGTGGCTTGGATATTGTAACGGGCAGAGAGATCACAAAAAAATTATTTTGCTTTATACCTATTCAACAAAATCAATAATGAGAAAAACACATTCTAAAATTATTTATTATATTGAGGTATTAGCATTTTAGAACCCTTACCGGTTTTAATTTTTATTAAATTTAATACACTTAATTTAGATTTATCGTGGTTGGTTCAAAATTTGTCAAACAAAAGCAATGAAACTGTATTGTTAATGATGTCGTCACAAACACGCAATCCTAGTCTGTTATCTGCCAAGCCATAAGGTTCAATACATACAGCAATTGCAGGAGCAGCTTCAATGATCCGCCTTGCTCTTGTATTCCATCCAACACATCTTTTCCAAACCCGTTTGAACCGCAATCCATTTTTCACCAGTATGTCCACCATCTGAGCGAGAATTAAGCTCAGAGCAAAAACCGCTAATGTTGACGGTGCTATAATAAGATACAAGAATATATTCAAATAGTTATAAAATTTGAGAGCACTGAATCCTGTGCAAGTTCCAAGCCACACACCCACAAATATAAGAATTCTTATAAATGCAATGACAACAATTTGTACAACTTGTAGATGTCTATAGCACTTTAAAAACTGCAATAATATTGGCATTTTGGAACGACCTGAAATATTCCTAGTGTGTACTTGATTCGAGTAACTTATTATACCTTCGCCATAACCCAATAAAATAATCATAATTGAAACTATACAACATATTCCGTAGAAGCCGGTAGAACTGTAAATAAATGATCTAACCAACTTTACTAAAACATTCCCGCCAAACATTAACTGAATTGGATCGTACGACACGGCAAATGGAGTAATGCTCACGACAATTGGAACAAAAATAACTAAAAGTGAGAATCCATACACAAAATATGGGAGCAAAAATCCAAAAGCACTTTTTTCATTTTTCCCACTTTCTATTGACAGTTTAGTCATACATTGATTTACCAAATATTGAAATTCTTTGTTGTGTCTGTTTACAAAATAACAAGCTGTGTTGACAATTACAAGAGAACAAAAAATTAGCGCGTACAGAATACCTTCGCCAATGTTACTACTAGTGTATGAATTCCAATGGAAAAATAGCCAGACTATTCTACCAAGAAAGACGAGAAAGTGACAGGTGAGGCTAATCAGTGCGTAAATTTTGTACCGTTTGTGTGATTTCCGGAAAGATTTTGGATTGTCTAGAAGTATGTCTTGGGAATCATGAGCCATATAGGGCAAAGCAAAGAAATGTTGAAGATGTCGGTGAACAGTCAGAGAAGTTTTTAACAAAGGCATTTTAGGTGAAATTATTTTGAGATAACATATAAACCGCTCAAATAATTGGAACTTTCTATCTAGCGGAAAATAGATCGACTCAGGCAAAAATATGCACCAAAGCTGCACTTTATTAAAATAATTTTGATTACGATTTAATATTTTATTTTATTTCGGTTTTAGGCGTACATTTATATAAAAATTTGAAGCATTTCCTTATCCATAAGGCTATCCATATTGCACAAAAATAATTAAATATATTTTAAGAGAGGGAAATGACTTTGCAATGTTGAATATCCGCATATTATATATTTGTGTGCATCCACAAATGCAAAGCGATGGCTTGTAGAAATTATTTAATTTAAATTTCCCTCCGGTTGTGAAAGTTTAAAAAAAAGAATTTCGTAATCATTCCATGTGCATAAAGTTTAAGTTGAAAATATATGACCTATGTGGGACAATGCTATTCGATTGGAAAGACTTTCATATGATAATGTTTTAAAATGCTTTTAAGTTGAATAATTACATACTGGTATAAAATAATATTATTGTGCAAGTTATCAGAGGAGAGATTGGCTGAGTAAATATTTTAAATATTTAAGGGCGTTAAAAAGCGGAAAACAGGCTGTTAAAGTGAACTTGCCTGCTTTCGTAAAATTTTACTGATGGTAGATACGTCGCAATGCGGTAGCATTAGTTTGCAAATGCTTTTTTTGTAAATTTATGGCTGTGTGAATATTGTAAGTCATATGAGGAGCTAATAATGATGACTATTAAAATAAAATATTTTGAAAATATTTATTTTATCCTACTTGATAATATAAGTCCAAGTGTTAACAATACTCAAAATAAAAAAAACGTAGTGTTGAATATAATAATTAAAGCAATATGTTGTTTCGTGATATTAGTTCAAATTTATGCTGCGATTTTAGAGTTATTTATTATAAATAATCATGAGCAAACACATTAAGTATATACATTAAAAAAATATTCCAGTAAATCTTCTTATAAACCATTTTAACCAAACGCTGTACCGTACTCAAAATGTGTCAAATAAAAGGAAAGAAACTGTATTATCAATGATATCGTCACAAATATTCAAACCCAATTTTGCATCCGTCAAGCCATACGGCTCAATGTAAACAGCAATACTAGGAGCTGCTTTAATGATCCGTCTTGCTCTTCCGTTCCATCCTACACGCCTTCTCCATACATTTTTGAAAAGCAATCCATTTTTGACAAGCATTCCCGCCATACGTGTAAGAATCAAACTAAGTCCTGCAACAACCACAGTCACTTGTGGCATAATCACATATAAAAGTATGTTCAAATAATTATACAATTTCAGGGTACTGAATCCTGTGCAAGTCGCCAATAGTACACCAACAAAGACCAGAATCTTTAAAAATCCCATAGCAAAACTTGTAGCAATTGTTATATGAATTTGGACTATTTGCAGTTTTCGGTAACACCTCAGAAACTGTAATAGTTCACGAATCTTTGCACGGCTTGGAATAGTTTTACAGTGTACCTGATTCGAGTAATTTATTAAGCCTTCCGCATAGCCCATTAACATAATTATAATAGACACAATTCCTGATATGCCGTAAAATCCTGTAGAACTATAAATAAATGAGCCAACCAATTTCGCAATTAAATTCTTACCAAACACTAACTGAATTGGGTCGTAGGACACAGCAAATGGAGCTATTGTCACAACTGTCGGGACGAAAATACATAAACTTGAGAATCCATACACAAAACACTGCAGCAAATATTTAACAACAATTTTCCCGTTTTTATTGTTCTCCACTTTCATTTTCATGGTTCGCTGGTTTACCAGATACTGAATTGTTTTGTTGTGCCGGTTTATAAGATAACAAGCTGTGTTCACAATTGCAAGAGCGCACAAGATAAGCGAGTAAAGAACTCCTTCGCCAATATGATTAATTGTGTACGAGTCCCAGTGGAAAAATAGCCAGATTAATCTACCAAGACAAATGAAAAAATGATAATTTAGACTAGCCAGTGCGTATATTTTGTACAGTTTGTGGGATTTTTGTAGACATTTTGGATTATCAAGTAGGATATCTTGGGAAGGATGAGCCATATATGGCAAAGCAATGATATGGCGAAGATGTCGGTGAACGAGAATGCAGCTTTTCATTAACGGCATGATTTTTGAAAAAAAAAAATTTATTTCAAGTTTCTGGGTAAATTTGAGATAACTTTTGTTTATAGTCTTTAAGAGAGATTACAAATTTTTCTTTACTGTCAAGTAACACCGCTCTTGCACAACAGACCAGGAAGTTTAAAACGTTTAAAATTAAAATTGATTTTTTTATAAACATAATAATAACTTGATACTAATGTATTTTCTTCTCATACTTTTATATAGAGTTAACCTGTATTTGTGGAGAAGTATCAAAAACGAATATTTCAACCACTCCGCCTACTGAAGTTGTAGGTTTTGAGCATATCATATTTGAAGCTGTATTATTCCATAAAAAACTAAAATAATATTTAAGAGAGAAAACATTGTATTTTTTGTGTTGAGTAATTTTGGAAATGTAAAAAGTTGCTAAATATACCCGGCAGAACGGCGACAGGTTTTAACATATCTTATCAAGAAAGTCAAAATTGATTTGTTTATTGGACAACGGTTGAAACACAAAATTTGCTTAAAACGAACCTACCTATATACCCACCTTAGGATACTCGTTTTGTCAAGATTACGATACGCTTGTTAAGAAAACAAATCCTACAACTAGAGTGTTGCGAATCCCCTCACTTATATGCTTAATCGAGTAAGTCCCCCAGTGGAGGAATAGTCGAGAATGCGGCAGAAGAAAAATGTAAAATGCAGCTTTAGACTTATCAAACAGCAGGCTTTGTAGAATATATGTGGGAGATTCCGTACACGTGCAGGACTAGCCCGTTTTGATATCGAAATGTATCTCTTTATTCCCAAAATACGGGAAAGTACATTAGTAAGGTAGAACATTGATTTTTTAAATGCTCAAAACTAAATTTAGGATACTCAAATACGTAATTTTGGTTTTGCATTACTCTACAATTCTAATGAACATTTGACATATAAATACTGCTAAAACTGTATTCAAGGATGTAACTTCGAAACTGCCCTACTAGTGAACACGTTTGTCAATGTGATTTATTGTGCTATTGATTCAGGCTTGCCCTAGCAAAAATGGCAATCGACGAACAAAAACATTGTTATTACGACGAACATTATCTGTTCCCATTACAAGCATGTAATTCCTCTAGTTTGGCTAAAATGCGAATAAATGGAAGGTTCATGAACGAACGTTAAACACGGATCCATGATCGAACGTTTTTAAAATTCAATTAATTTACTTATCAAACTCAAAATCAATTTATTGAAGCAAAATTGTTTATCATATTTGCTAACATGCAATTAAAATACAATAATATAATTTACCATAATCAATGTATTCAAAAATTACAATTACAATATAACTATCAGTGAGTTACCCTGGTCGGGGAGACTGATAGTTTAATAAATAAGTAAATAAATAAATAACACTTAAACGTATTAAATAGATTTCATGATTATTTTATTTGCACATATAATTATAACAGGAGTAAAACCTGGTGCAGTGAATTTCTTAACGATGCGATATTTTGTTGACTAATTATTCAAGCCTAAACAGGTATGCAATCTAACAAAATTATTTAATGTACAGCCGGGTGTAACGTCAGAAATCATTCTTTAGCGTAGATCTAAATCTAGCGCCACCATGCTCGTTTGCGGGTTTTAGATGCATTATTTCAACACACCCTATTCATTCTCATCACAGCTGCAAACAAGACAAATGGCTGGCAACGAAAACTTCGTCTTTTTTAAATTGGGATGGCATTAAATTGAGTGTGCTGAATAGTGCATCTAACAAGCATGCAATAGTGTAAGACCTGCGATCAAGCATGGTGGAGCTAGATTTAGATCTACGCTAAAGAATGTAAATGTAAATGTAATTTCTAACGTTACACCCGGCTGGAAAGGTACAATATTTTTATTCTGGTGTAAACTATTCTTACTTAAAGTAGTTAGAAATGACGTAAATGTGTAAGATTAGCTAATTAATTTAAATTAGTTAATTGATCCAGTGTACACTATTTATTTAAACTGGAATTGCATCAATTAAAAGCAGGTTCACTGTATTGTTAACAATATCATCACAAATATTTAACCCTAATTTCGCCGTTGCCATTCCATAAGGTCCAACCATCACACCAATTAGACCCGAAGCCAGAAGATGTCTTCTTGCCGTTTTATTCCATCCTACTAGTTGCTTCCAACTTGAGTTGAAATTTCGACTATGTCTAGTGGCAGTACCAGCATAATACGTATATATCAATGCAATTACAAAACACACTAGGGTCAAAAGCGATACTGCCAAGTACACTAGAATATGTAAATGCTCATACAATTTTAGGGTAGTGTAGGCCGAGCAAGTGGCCACAAGCACGCCAACGGAAACCAAAACAATATTAAAAATTTGAAGAATTTCATTTACCATTGCCATCCTCAATTGTGTTTGTTGGTAGAGTTTATGACATTCCATAAATTGGAGCAAAACATTTGATCTCACACTTTTACACATTCGAAGATTCAGATAGGTTCGACTTGAGATTATAATCACACCTTCCATACAGACTAGAAAGAAGGCCAGAATTGAAAAAATGCAGGAGCAGAAATATGGAGCAATAGAAGTGTAAGCAAACGATGCAATCAATTTTATAACTATATCGTTTCCAAAGATTAGCTGAAAGGGATCAAATGTTACAGAAAAAGGAAAAAGTGGAGTTACGCCAGGTACCGCCATAATTACTCCGGCGAAACCGTATATCAAACATACTTTCAAATGGTTTGTCAATTTGTTGACGGAATGATGTCCCAAAGAAATATGAGCTTGTTGATTTACCACATACTGAATTCGGTTGTTGTGTTTGGTTATTGTAAAGCAAGCGGCATTTGCTAATACCATCACGCATATTATCAATCCACTGAGGACTTGCTCCGAAATATGGTACTGCGAGTATGAATCCCAGTGAAAAAATAGCCAGATGAAGTGGTATAGTAGAAGCACAAGATACAGGTTCATGCTACAAATCACATATTTATGGAAGATCTTTTGTTGCTTTGGATACTTTGCGTGATGATCGGATAAATGTTGAGAGGTGGTGCCAGCCCAGTAAGGCAGATATACCAATTTTTGAAGCAGTCGATGTGTCGTGAAATAACTTTGTGTGAACGCCATTTATGACACGGGTATCAACAAACAAATATATTTCGGAATAGAAATTCAGAAGGATGAATAAGCTCAAAGAATATTTTGTTTGTTCTGATTTTTTTCAGAAGTTGCTTTATTTTAAATTATGCTCAGCTCCAGAGTTACTATTTTATCTAGAGCGATTGAAGGTGAATTGTCGGTTGAATTTAAAAATGGGTAAAATACTGTAACTGTTGGACATGGAATTTTATTTTTTTAAATTTTAGACATGACAGGAGAGCTTCCACATTTTAAATTTTTTATGAACATTATATGTTCAAAAGACTTCCTGGAATATATCGTTCTGAAGAATGTGCTATTTTTTAAATTTACGTTTTAAATTGAATTAATTTAATACTGGTTGCTAACTTAAAAGCTATATTGAATTATTAATTAGTTACGCTGGAATGGTAAAAGCGAATAATTTTCATCCATAAATCAATATAATATATTTCTGCGCTACTACAAGTAAAAGCCCCACGGATTATGCTAAAATATTTAACAGAACGTTCTTGCAACATTTAAAATGAAATTTAAAATATCAAGGGTTTAACGTGCAAATAAGTATTACATGAAAAAATTCCCTTTTCTAAAATGAAATTTGCCAAGAATGGTTGGAAAAATTAGAGAATAAAATTATACGTTCATTTTTGATTGGAAGGTGTTAAATTGTTGATTAAATTATGTACGTAACCTTGGATATATTCATGGAGTGTTGTAGATTAATTAATATTTATAAAATTTTACATTCATCTCTAAAGGCTTTAAATTTAATTGACAACCTAACAAGATTAAATTTCTTAAAATTAACTAACACTAAGACAATACCAGATTGCTTTGCAACATCATTCACACAAAAAGCATTACCTTTAAAATATATGCACCTATCTATGTTTCCTGGTTATTTTATAGATGTGTCAACTAATAATCAAATGACATAGTCCAAGAAATTCTTAACCACAAAACTTTATGGATTAATGTGTATGCAATTCCAACTATTTCTAACTAGAGCTGAAGCTGAATAGTCATCAAAACATTCAGCGTTTGCCCAAAAAACTTTTCACGTGGGCATTTGGAAATTCTCTAGTTAACGATTTTTGTACATTCGTTGCATTTTTTATTTTGTTAAAGCATTTTTTGATACAAGATCATGTAAAAAGTATTAATTTTTTTGGAAAACTTTCCATGCAACCTCCTGATATATGGAAACCCCAGCTTTTGTTTGAGATGCAGCTTCTTTGATTTGTCAAGTTGAACATGGCAAAAAAGGATTTCATAAGGGTTTTTAAGAGTTGTCTGACATTACCGGTTTACTTAAACCTGAAGATACATCAATTTTTACTCTTACACTTACATGGTGATATCATTTTTAACAATAATAATTTTACATTAAACGCCAATACAGTTCCAGCGTTTATTGCAAAAGATACCCACATATTATCTTATGGCATTTTGTCTGAGCTTGATGAATACTTAAATTATAAATAACTTATAAAGCCTAAGCTACTGCGAAAATTCTACTTCAAGAAACATAATTTAAATACGTGCACAAAACTGCGCCAATGTCTAAAAAAATCAATACACGTGGACATAGCCACACCCAAAATTCATCGATTTGCTTAAGTTTGTACAACCTAACGTTAGCGGATAAGTTTTCACAAACCGAGAAAACTTAACAATTAATCGTTAGCTTAAACTCATTTTTATTATAGAATATTACTCTTCACTATATATTATATGCATACTACATTGTCAATGAAACTACGTTTTTAAGTATATTATAGCATATTATCTACAAGGGAATAACATCCATTAAAAGCAGGTTTACAGTATTATTTACAATATCGTCACAAATATTTAATCCTAATTTTGCCGTTGCCATGCCATATGGTCCAACCATCACACCAATTAGACTCGACGCTAAAAGATGTCTTCGTGCTATTTTATTCCATCCCACAAGTGGCTTCCAACTTGAATTAAACAATCTGCCTTGTTTAGTAACAGAGCCAGCATAGTAGGTATATATCATTGCAATTAGAAAACAAAGTAGTGTAATAAGAATCGCTGTGGAGTATATAAGGATATGAAAATACTCATACAATTTTATACTAGTGTAGGCAGAGCAGGTAGCCACTAATATCCCAACAAATACCACAATAATATCAAAAAATTGTAAAATTTCATTTAGGAATTCTGTTTTCAATTTAGCTTCTTGGTATCGCTTCTGACAAACAAAAAATGTTTCTAATAAATTTGGTCTCAAATCTTTTTGCTTTTTAGATTTTAGGTACGTTCGACTTGAAGTTTCAATTAGACCCTCGGTAAAGACCAGAAATAATGACAGAATTGAAAAAATACAAAAACAGAAATATGGGGCAATGGAAGAATAAGCAACTGATGCAATCAATTTTACTACTAGATGTTTTCCAAAGATTAACTGAAATGGGTCAAAAGTAACGGAAAACGGAAGAAGCAAAATGATTGCTGGTATTATCATAATTACCCCAGCAATTCCGTGAACCAATAATAATTGTGAATATTTAGTAAATTTGGGGACATAGTGATTTTCAAATGCCGTTTGTGCTTCTTGGTTTACCAGGTACTGAATTTGTTTGCTGTGCTTGTTTACCGTAAAAGAGGCGGTATTTACTATTATTATTACGCAACTTGCTAACCCAAGTAGGATAGGTTCAGAAATGTAGAATTTTGTATAGGAATCCCAATGGAAGAGTAGCCATATCAAGCGGTAGAGTACAATCAGAAGATAGAGGTGTATACTGCAGAGTAGATATGTTTGGTAAATCCTTTGTGTTTTGGAATGAGTTGAGTGGTTGTCAGACAAATATTTATTGGAGCTGTCCACCCAGTATGGTAAATGTACAAATTTTTG
>JAHZMV010006016.1:0-15999 GCA_027743765.1 Coecobrya sp. COE2
GTGACGTTGTAAACTCACTTGATAGGGTGGAATATTTGAGCTTCCTATATCTGAATACTCAATTCGTGCCAAGAGGCAGACTAAACGAGTTAAAGTGATCTTCTCTGATAAATTATCATTTTATTTTATAAGACAGTTAGTATTGATATTACACCGATGTTCCAGTTACTTTCAGTTTAAGTTTCTTAGCTGAAATAATAAGCCATTAAACTGCTTATTGATTGTACATTTAACGTTTTATTATATATTATTTGGTTATTTTAACTAGTAATGACAACGAAAATTCTAAAAGGCCCAATTCCGTGCCGTCCGTGCCGGATGAATGCAAGAGTGCATTGTTTTTTATTTAATTTGTGTAAAAACCTCTTCCATTAATCAAAATTGACTTTGTTATAATAAATCAGAAACAGCTCAGGCATGTTACATAATTTTGGTCTAATAACCTAATATTATTCAGGCTATACATGCCATATCCACTCCTTCACAAAAGGTGACTTTTAGTTAATTGACGTGTAGAGAAAATGTTAGTGGAAGACCAGTTTTTGTTAACGTAAATATTTCTGAGGTAATCGAATCGTCATTCATTCCATGATCTTTCATGAAGGTAGAACAATTATAATCCCATGATCACCAGAGTGAGGTGGGACGATCCATGAACAATCAGTTAAATAAACATATCAAGAAATCAAAAATGTCAGCTACGTCGAGGGGATATATTTATGAATAAAATTTTTTGTCTTTAATTGTTATCGCATATTTGTGCATCGATATAGTTCTGTTTCGTGATCTTATTTCCAATAAATAGTCGTACAACAAGTAAAAGTGAATAGCATCAAATATTTATAATTGCACGTTATTTCTGTCCTCCCCTCTGCCTGTCTAATCTCAAAATTCTTACTCAAAATAATCAATCTAGGGCAATCTTATTCTCATTTACTTTGATTTTTTATAGATTAGAAATCAATGGCTAATCTTAACTAACGAGCCAATTGTTTATTTTTCTAATTTTAATGTCAAAATCAAACAGAGAACGGGTTTCCTAAATATTTTGCTGCCAAATTCGATGGAGGTGTGTAAACAAATGATCAATAAATAATTTTCAATGAAATCAAATTCTTTTTTTACATAGAGATTTTTATGTCATGTCAAGAGTAATGATACGCTTTCCGTCTGTTGGCTACAATTAATGGAACTGCCATTCATAATAAATTACCTCAGCGAAGCAAGGGAGCGTTTTATTCTGCCTCCTAATTTTCTAACTAAATACCTCACAACGCTTGCACGCTAAGCAGTTTAATGTCAAAATGTTGAATGTAGTTAATAGTTAGCAGCATCGAACTGTAAAGTATTTTTATAGGAATCAGTTGAAGGGCCTCATCATGAGCAAAAATACACCCACCAGTTTCCAAAAATAGAAAAAAATAATGACACGATATGAACGCTTCTCTGTCAATTTACGTGTCATGAAATAGCATACGAAAATATTTTTCACGCACTCTCACGACATGTAAGAGGCTCCAGCACATCATCAACAGTAACGAATCATCCACAACTTCCTATGCAAATATTACACAATTTAAAAATCCTATCATAATTGCCTACTTGTTACGATAGGTTTGCAAAATAAAAAGTCATTAATCTAGCTCCAAACTCATTTCTCATAAATCACGTCTAAAAGGCAAAATGCAATCATTGTTTATAATGGTATCAGATTACACATTGAGTTAACAAAGTAATGGCAGCAGTACCACTTTACTTATAGCTTTACAAAAAATATATAATATAATGATGGAATATTGACGATAGAAACGTATACAGAATACTAATAATATTGACCGCCAGGCTTTATAGCAATGAATGCCATTTTTTGATTTATCTTCTTCATCATCACCATTTCTCAAGCCAAGCTCATAAATTCTTCGCTTTTTTCTTCCTTCATTCATAGACGGACAATAACGAATTGAAACAGATAGAGAGGAAGAGATGGGAAGGAAATTGAACAAAGGCGACCTGCGGTATTTCCAATTTTGTTATGCGGTTCTGGATTGTCAGTCAGTTGTAGACGCATCCCTCATATTTTTTTGTAGAAAAAATTATCTTAATGATATTTTTACTATATAGCAACATAACTTTTGACAATTGCTTTGCATATTATACCCATACAATTTAAATAATGATAATTGCCTTTTCTTGGTAAGAAGCCGTTCGACCCTATAAAGTATGATGTGATCCTGATCAAGGTCCTGCGTATTAGTTTCCTGTTGTTTTGTTCTAGCAATTTTCCCTTATTCCCTTCTTGCAATTATTTGGCCCACGGGCTATAAACGATCATTGAAAACGGATCGTGTTCTATTTATTTATTTATTTTTCATTCAAAGATCACGATGATGTGATCTTCATCAACATCATCATCCTCCTCCTCGAAGACAAAAATTGTGCATGCAAAATGAAGAGGCTCTCCCCACCCTGGATTCACGAATACACTGTGTAGATTCCAAGGGTAACCTATGCCCTAATGAGTAATTTTGAGAATTTCCGTCATGCATATAACCAAAAGTGAGGAGTACTTCAAAGGCACCTTTATAATTTATATTGGCTTGCCATGATACAGTTTAATAGTAAGTCGTTATATGAATATCCTTACACTTGCCAACACCAACAAAATGATAAATTGCATGTGGGCAGGTAGTCGGACACACACTTTCTGTTGAATGGCACCTCTGCCACTAAAAAGCAGCAAGTACCTACTAAAAAGTAATTGTCGTCATGATGTACTTTTTAGTATTTTGAGCAGTACTCCGCCTTCAACCACACCACGCTCTTATTCGTTCATCAAAGGAAAAGAATGAATAAAAAACCTTCAGCGGTAGAATCTTTCTAGAAAAAATTATTCCATGTCGTAGGTATGTAATGTCTGATAAGCAGATAGGCACCTTTTACGACTAATTTAGTATCATTTACTATTACAGATAAGTACTCTCCTCCCTACTCCAAATCCAATATAATTCGCCGTTTTGTTGCTTGGTGACAATGGAAATGAACATATAAAGTTATTATTATGCATTTTCATAATAGGTAGACATAATTTTCTGTTACTCGTATGGATTATTGTAACATATCTCTGCGTACTCTGTTACAAACAACTCCTTTTCAATACTCATGACGTGGTGTAAAAGTTGTAGTAGGAATCGTCAATGGGCCTACCTCTTCATTACATATGTCTATGCTTTATCAACTCATTCATTCAAAAATATCTAATAATTATTTCAAGTGAGTGACTTTATTGTTGATATCGACAATAGTCATTTTGCGACCATGGCAATGAAATACGAGATTTCCTTGGCTGATTCAATTATAATATAACATCAGCATCAGCATCTCCCTGTGCGATGCTGATGTTGATAAAATTGATGTAGATTTGTGATTATCTTAAAGGAACACAACTCGATTTGGCACTATTGGTAATTGGTAATATTATGTCATGAAGGGATAAGTGACGCATCTGTGATATTTATTTCATCTCATCATCATCACTCATCGCATTGCTCTTGTTATCGTTGTCGTATGATATTGAGTCCAAAATGCACAGGTGAATTTACAGGGTAACGGCAATTTACGGTTGCATGTACCAGGTACCCTGAATTTTCAGTTAATTCTAATGTATCGGTTAATGGGCGGAATAACTAATAGCTTGTTTTTAATTGCAATGCAATATACATTATCTATGTTACCATCATATATGCAGCAGCATAACATTTATGACTAATGAAAAACCATTGTCAGTGATAATAATAATAGGCCAAAATAAGTTCTCTTAAAAATCTTTTACCAGAACCCTAATACGCAATAATGACAGTGTTCCCCACCACAGGTTAAGCCTTCCAAAATAGGGACCACGAATTAATTTACATTTTTTCGATTAGAACCAACACCGCCGCCGCCGACCTAACGTTGACTACTACCACCGTGGCATCTAATCGATCGTTTTTGGTGATAATTTTGTGATGCATGTGTTATTATAAATCAAGAAAACAGATTATACCAGAATCAGGTTATCACAAATCGAAGATCAGCAAACGTGTGAACAAAAGTGAAAGGAAGAATCAGCAAAAGGCCACCTTTGTTTTGCTGCCGTTTATTTAGCCACACAACAAACCAAAACGGCGGCGGTAATATGACGACTACGACCGTTTGACTTTGCTAATGATAACGGTTGTTGTAGATGATGATGACGGTTAACCCGTAGTTATACTATTATGAATAAAAACAACAGTATTTATCTGTAGTTTTAACATTCGCAGACTTCAGGTACTTATACTCATCAAATAAATGTTTATTGATGGTCTCGTCTGCTGATCCCTGCATCCTGTCCACGTACGTATGCATCAATGATATGCTTTAGTTATGACGATCATATTCCTATGATCCCTGTTTGTCCGTTGGTGCAGAGCACTCCGCCCTTCTTGGACCTTCTTGAACCATATATAAGTGACTGGCCAGGTTGAAGCAAACCATCAGTTCCACATCCAACTACAAACAATCAAGTGATCTTCCAACGGAAGTGCTCAAGTTCCTAAAAACAAAAACCAATTTTTCTTTGGATACATTTCCAGAAAACCAAAACATCAAAATGTACAAGGTATGTTGATAGTGATTTGCCCCTTACTACCGCAGCAAGTGTGCATGTTAATAAATCGGATTGAAATGGATTCTGACCAGAATGGAATAGCGTGAACCAGAGAAGACTTGTGTACCATAAAAGTGATTTGTATTAAAATATTCTTTCGTTTGGTTTTGTGCAGGCCGCTATTGTTCTTGCTTTCGTCGCTGTCGCCAGCGCTGGCGCTCCACTCGCCTACTTCGACCAACACGTCGGAGCTCAATCTGAGCAAACCGTCCGTGGATTCGGTGGATTGTCCAGCGTCAGCCACCAGGCCAGACAAGTCAACGGTGCCTACTCCACCTCCTCTGCCTACAAGTCAAAGGTCACCAACAACGCCCTCGCTTATGCTGCTCCAGCCTACGCTGCCCCAGCTTACGCCGCACCAGCTTTCGCTGCCCCAGTTGCCCACGCTGTTGCCGCCCCAGTCGCTGCTGTAAGTGAACCTATGAATCTGGTTAAAAACGGGTTTAAGAACAGTTTTTATGAATTTTAGCATAAATGTCAGGATAGTTAGCATAAACGTGCCTTTATTATTCTAATCAAAAAATATAGTACCATGCTCCAGCCGCTGTCCAATACGCAGCCCCAGCTTATGCCCACGCTGTAAGGGCAGAAACTTATTAGACTGACTCCAAGAAAATGTGTACAGGTCACTAACTTTAATATCATATCTGTTCTCAGGTTGCCCCAGCTCCAGTCCTCAGAGCTGCACCAATTGCCCCACTTGCCAAGGTCGCTCACCCAGCCGGTCTTTTGGGAGTTGCTTACTCTCCAGTCGCCCCCGGAATCGCCAGTTTGACTTTCGATGGATTCGGTGTCCACTACGGATATTAAGTCTGCAATTACTCATAACCATTTGTACTGAGTATTTAATTTATTATTATTTATTGGAATTTATGCTCATCCCAATGACGCAAAATAAATTATTGATCTAAATCTTCCGTAAAACCCTATCTCATATTTCATTCTTATTTGAACGTCATCCCAAAGCAAACGGCACAAAAATGTCTGTTCTATCTTATACTTTTATGCCACACAAATTCTGAAAATGTCCTATTAATAAGCCGTCATCCATCGTATGCAAAGAACGATAATGAACTTGGGTTAATTTCGTAGAAAATCTCCCGGTTTTACTTTCTTCCTTGTACCCAAGTAAACTGGAGAAAAATTGGCAATAAAATATTCACGCACAAATAAACGTTCTTCGTTTTCACAACAAATAGCTAAAGGGGGTTACTTTCCCATAACAATAACCCAAACTGTCCTTATTCTTTTGACACTTCCATCAATCATGCCTTACTAGCGTCCATCACTCCGACAGATTCATGGTACAACTGAATAGTAAACAAAACTGACACTCGCATTATTAATATTTGCCGACATACTCTTGGGAATACTTGTTCTGTCTGTTTGTCCGTCTTCAGTTTTGTTGGAAAATGGCAGGACAGAATGATGAAGAGAATACGACAAGTTTTCCAACTCATTATAATATACGAAAACCAGCTTGCTTAAAAGATAGGATTATGTCGCATACTTTTTGCACCTCTTGCTGGGGTTTATTTTTTATCATTTTCACTATTACTCATAATAATGAGACCGATAAAAGTTTTGCGACACATTCTCTGGGAATACAATGTTGAATAGAGTCATGTTGTCCTCCTTTCAAAGTCCAATTTGAAAGTGACGGCCATGAATGAAAAGTCTAGTATGGGAATGGAACGTAGACGCGGGGTGAAAATTCGGAAACATATTACGTACGGTTTCACAACAATAGGATAATATTCCATTGTCAATGGTAATCATAACAATGTAAAAATTATGGTTTGGTTACCTATTTCGTTTGTCATCAGTTATTGTCCCAGCAGTATGACTGAATTGTGTTCTCATTTGAATAAATAGCCTGATGTGCAATTCAGTGTACCTCAATTCTACGTTCATTTCATTCATGTTTCCTATTTGGTTTTCACTGGAAATTATCTATGCAACCATGCAGACCATATTATTTACGTCGCAGTTTAAACATTATCATGGAACGTGCCAAGGATATTTTACAATAGAGTCAGTCAAGCAAACGTCAGTCAATGTACGCCGTTCGATGGGTTCGTCGCATTACCAGTGAAAGTAGCGAATAGGTGCAAAATGTGCGTACATATATATTCCTTAAATTATTTACTGGAAATGTAAACAGTAGCATGAAGCCAACCGTGGTGATCGGAGACGTGTCAACCCTAAAAGATGATGCAACTCGACAAACTGCACCGATTAGTAAGCTTTATTTGGTTCTTTTTCAGTGATTGTTTTTGTGATAGCCAAAATACGAGCCTGTCTTGCTTGAGTTTTGGTGGACGTTTGTTAATTTCATCTCTCATTTTGGCGAATACTCCTTTCTCAGGTTCATAAACGACACTTTATTTCAATTCAAGCATAGTATATTAGCGATTATAGTTATTTATCAAACGCTTGCATTTCAGGTGCAGTGAATACAAGTAGCACGAAACTTGATATTTCTGCAATGGCAGCAAACGATTTTGTGCAGTGTCCAGCCAGTTCATCTGTCTTCCTTCAAGGATACTGCATTTCCTGCATGGGTTTAAATTATTCCATTAATTCTAAATATAATCATGAGATTTCTAATGAAACCAACTTTACACCAGGATTAATTCTAAGGTGTAACATCTCTAAAGAAATTACTGAATGAAATAGTGTGCGTCTGCTAATATGTCAATATTATTATGCTTTTAGTACTTTCACCACAATTCAAGTGTTTCGTTGCTTTACGGACCAAAGTTTGATAGAGACGGCAAAAATTAATGCGGGGAAAGCGTTTCTCAATGGAAATGTTCTTCGAGTGTTAACGGTAGAAGTAAGTACAAAGGATACAATAAATTGTCAATTTACATAATATGGTGCATATTATCAATAGTATCATCAATTTTCTCACCACAGAGACATCCCTTTGTCAAAATTATTAATAATGATTTTGCTGGTGTTGCATTTGAACTTCTATACGCTTTTAGAGAGAAATATAATTTCACGTAAGTAAGTAATTGAAGAAATTAGTATTCATAATTAGAACAATAAAACTAATTTTATCTCTTTTGGGCTTATAATTTCATAGCACCAACATTTCCTTACCTACTGATGGCAATTGGGGAAGTGAAAATGAAAATGGGACATGGAATGGAATGGTCGGTCAAGTGTATAGAAATGTAAGTATATATTATCTACCTCTGAAGGTGTGAATTAAATATATATGTAGGTCTATTCCCTTATGAAAAACATGATATTATGCACGCAGGAGGCAGACATGGGAGCCGCAGGATTCTCGGTAACTCTAGCACGTGCGAAAGTAATCGCATTTTCAAGAGCCTTCCATCAAGAGCCTACGGGGATATTGATTCCTGCACCAAAACCAGGCAACAAGCTAACGATACTGATTAGGCCTTTGGCTGGCGAGGTGAGTAGACCAACAACGGCAACGTTAAAGTCTCTACAAAGTTTCAAAGCAATTTTTCTAATACCATTACCCATTTTTACAAAGTAACAATCACATTGAAGACATTCAAAAGATTTTGTTTTGTTTTTAACTTTGGATCTCAGATAAAGTTGTGTTTTTTTGTACCTTGTATTTATTTTTAGGAGTGCACCTCGAAGCACCTTGTGATCTCCTTAGTAATTATTCGTAATCATGATACTACGTATAATGCTATAAACTCTTATTTATTTAGGTGTGGTTGGCCGTTTTCACAACAGTCTGCGTACTAGTACCTTCCTTATTTGTTATGCACATTGTAAGTTTGCGCATACATAGAAGGCTTGACGACGACATGACGACACATAAGCCTGTCAATATGCCTCGATTGATGCTTGATCTCATTCAATTCATCATTGGATCTTTTGTTCAAGAAGGTAAAGGCACACTATTAGAGTATGTCTTTATTTGTCTGCTGCATATCGATCATTCATAATAATCCTAAATACAAGCATGGCGAATGGGATGATAAATTATGCATAGATTAAAAATTTAGCAGACACAACAAAGTCTATTTGTATTCAACAGTATAACACGTCAATACTGCGAGACAATTTATTATATTTATCGGTCAATATCTATCTTTTAAATTATTGGTAATTATCAGGTTTGGTGTCCCCCACTAACAAAACAACCAGATTTGTTGTGGTGATATGGTGGTTTCTCACCCTTGTCCTTGCAAATGTGTACGTGGGTTACATGGTGTCCTTTTTGTCTGCACCAAAACTGTTCGATCTGGTAGACAGTCTGGAAGGATTGCTTCATCAGCACGAGTTGCGATGGACCTACAGGAAAAACACAGCATTGGAAGATCTCTTCCAGGTAAAAGAAGGAACAGGATAAGGATTATATATCGCCTATCGAAAATGAAACATGTTGTTTTGCACTAGCATAAATACTTACAACACTCAAGTGCACGTGCCAGCCTACAACATTATTTACAACCGTCAGACTGACTGATGAGAAGCTGAAGAATTGTAGTCGTTAGTTCAAAGCAAATGTAGACGAGTCAATATTTCCATCTCTTTTCTTTTCAAGTCAAACACAAGTGCAGTGTACAAAGCCATCGGGATGGGAGCTCGAGAGGCTGACTTGGCTGTAACTGACATGGCTGGAGTGGAGAAAGTTCTCAGAGGGCACTTTGCATTCCTGAAGGTATAATTAACATCGTTATTAGAGTTAGTAATGCACAAGCCCATTGTACGTAGCTAGTCTTCCTCTTTCGCATCGTCGGATTACTTTGATATGAATGTGTACGGCTTACATTGTATAAATACCAGGCCATACATCAGCAACAGGAAGAAAGTATATCCTGCCTGTCTGTCGTTCTGAGTAAATACTTTGTTGAAGAATTGTAAAGAGCCGTATAACCACTTGAAGTTTTGCTGCATGAGTGATCCGTGTAGAAATAGTATAGTAATATGCGTATATGTGGTACATTTTAGGAGCAATCCTTCCTCGACGTGGCAATAGGAAATGACTTTGATGAAGTTCACCAATGTAGAATGACAATAGCAACGGAAAAATTTTTTACTGTGGGTTTCTCACTTATCGTTCGGAAGGGATGTGCCTTTTTGGAGTTGCTTGATAGAGAGTACTTTGATAAAAAGCATTTTTGTGTCATCTTATTACTAAAGGAATATTAAGCCGCCACAGAAAATCATCCTGCTTACTATTTTCGTTATTGTATTACTCTAGGATCCTAAACTATGTGACAACAGGTCTGATGGAGAGATGGAAAGGGATGCATTGGCCACAGCATCTTTGGTGTGTAAATGCGGCGCAATACATTGTCTCCACACAGCCGAAAGCCCGCAAGCTAACTTTGGATGATTGTCAAGGAGCTTACTTTCTTTTGTTGTGTGGCTTATCCCTTGCGAGTATTTCATTTCTCATGGAAATTCGAAAGAGGAACATGATATGGAAAAAATTCAGGAGATGTACATCGTCCGACGTATACAAAAGGAACGGGCGTGATATATTGAAAGGGTACAAAATCATTATGATTCCCGTTAAAGAGGACATTTATCAAAAAATTCATAAGCACAATTTGTTCAAAGCAACTCGCAAAGGTGTCATAGATAAGATTTGCAGTCGATAGCTGTTGTAAAAATAGATCTTATATAGTGAGTATCTCAAGGTTACCACATTGTAGCATCAGATCATCAGATAAACATATCTAAAGGCAGTCACGTCACCATGATGAAGATGATGTGAGAGAAGCACTCCTTTTTGCGCTACTAAAATGATGCTGTCAGAATACATATACAATCACAGCGTGATGTTGTGTTCATGTTACACGAAATGTATGATAATATGTCGAATGCAATATAATTTCAAATTTTGTCTACTCCTCTTGAAGAAAAAGAAAAGTTTCATTGATTTAGTCAGCCAGCTGGATAATGTCCAAAAATTCCTACTACAACATCAATATTAATAATAATAAAAATTAGTGCAAATTTTCAAAGTTCTCAAATTTGGGGCATGTAGTCGGTTCGGTAGTTAGTTTGAAAAGTGGATGCGAACATAATGTAACACCCTTTTACATCCGCCTTCATTATAAGCATGCAAGACTTCTATTAAGAGCAAAATTGAGTAGCGGTTGTAATGTTTAATAAATAAAAATGAATAGGAAAGTGATTGCAACGTTGTTTGCTTTAAGCAGATGTTTTCATGAGATATTTTGTCATATTGAATTACTGTGCCAGTTAAACAAGTTTATGTCTACCTAGCATTTCTATAAAAAATGGCTCATTCAAGAAAAACGACATTCCAATTTTTATCCCTTCCCCTGGCATTAGGTAAGTGTTTTACACATCAAATTAATTAGTTGTTTACTTGTTTATTGCTTTCCAGTCATTCTTCTAGGCACATATGCCAACACCATAATAATATATGTCTATCAAGCAATGGAATGCTCATTAGCGCAAAATAATATATTGGAATGCAGTAAATTAAGATATAAAATTTTATGCTTGAAACTCAAAACAAAAGTGAAAATGTTATTCATCCATTCTTACATTTTAAAGTGTACATAATGATGATAACCTTTTCTCATATTCTCAGTTTCAGACCAGACCCAAAAAAACTGTCACATGAATCATCATCGAATTAATTATATTCAATAAACGTACTTTATTATAATAGTCTGCTTATTGAAAATTATGCCACTAAGCATTTACATAATAAAGACGCATGGAGAAGGAATGCTGATAACGATGAGTACGACTAGACATAGTTGAGGGAGGACAATAATATGTTATGCTTAGTATTATAAAAGCTAATCATTTATTGTCATAAAAATTGTAGCCAACTTACACAAGTTATATTGGTGGTCCTCTTCGTTACGTTGTCGTGAAAGATAATATGGTAAACTTGGTGCAACATTTTATCAGGCAACAAGCGGCTCTCATAAATAATACCAACACGAGATAATGCTCGTGATTCATCATCAGCAAAACAACCGGTGGTAGACAAATGATAAAAAAATATTAATATTAAACATAATGCTGATAAAGGATACCCACACATATTTATATTATGATGCAGTTTGTGCAAAGAAAAGATTCATGCACTTGCTCGTTGCGCTGATGTAATGAGGAAATAGACGATATCAAACAAACTACTACTACGACGACGACCTGTTTATCTAGTTGTTAGCCTAAAGCTGCTAGAAAACAGATCAGCTTGCAGTTCATAACTTTTTTATCATTCATTAGTTCATCCTGTAGTTCAATATGAATGCCAAACTAACAACAAAGTCATGCTCTACAACTAGCACTACATAATATCAAGTATTGTTACGGTATATAAGGAAGTGGGTAAAAGAAACACGTCAGTATTCCCTGACGACGAACGCAATGTCGACTTAAATCCTCCTATCACGGCATCATGCATTGTTGCCTCTCATGAAAAACAGCTTACTCCCTTCCTTCATAATCACGCAACCTTTTACTCTTTTTTACACACAATTGAAATGCTTTTTGATGATAAATCATAACACTATTTAATGAGCATACAGTAGTAACTGAAAATATTTCAAGTCAAGTATTATCTTTCTCACTCTCTAGGTAGGATTTTCAGTGCAAGTAAACAAGGAAGTACATACGAGAAGTAAAAGATAACCAAGTCCGACTTAAAATGATTCAAACAAACCATTAAACTGACAGATACAACGAGGTCTATTCCGTGCTAAACTAGCATTTCTCCTTAAAACGACAGCATCATCATCAGCATGACTACTAGTCATTCTTAACATTTTAATGTTCGCAGTAATGTAGCAGTATTTTTTTTCTCTGTCTCTACAAACTTATCATCATCATCAACTATACCTACTCATCAACATTACTCTTCTTGTGTTTCTCTTCTTTACTCAAGTTCACAAAAACTAAAACAACAACACCGTTCGTCATCATCATTGCAAATCGCAACTCCGTTTTTTTGCATGCCTCTTACTCAACTTGCACACATGTATTTTTTTCTATAATATTCCCTTTCGATTGCATACACGCTCCCACTCGGCAGACAAAGAAACTTTGTTCGTGGAATGCAACACTTTTCTCTACCGATTTCCCATGAAAAGAGGAGACGGAGGAGATGAGTTGAGCAAACCATTAGCAGCAGTGGGAAAGAAGCTTTACTCGAAGAAGATATACCATTTTCCCCCTTTTTCCACATCTTCTAGCGATGATGCTGCTGCTGGGCACGGTTTCTGCCACAACTCCTATATCGACCAGAGTTACATAAAAAGTTGTTCTGTACAAAACGCCACAGCGTCGACTCATCGACCACTGTTCTTCTTTCTGTTGTTTCCTCCTTGTTAACTGTCAAGTCAGCTGAGTATATATCCACGAAAACGCTGCAACGCCAGCAGTATCATCGCTCTCTATTTCGCAATATTTGCACAAGTGTTTCGACCAAATTTTTTAAGCGTTCATTTAACTTATATTATATAATATTGTGCTATTTCTAATCAAATATAAGCACGTACATTTGACATCCACTGCTATAATTGTCTTGTTGAGAATAAATAGTGTGTATAATAATATACATGTTGAGTGTGTGGCTACATATTACAATACAGTTTTGTCTGCACGCATGTAAACCATTTTGCATATGATGAGGGACAAAGACGAATTGTTGTTTGTTTCATTACATTGTACTCACCTCTTTGATCAAATAAAATGTTTTAAGTGGTGCTTTTGGTGCTGGTGATTATGTATAACGCTCTTGTTGGATGGAATGAATGAAACGTGCAAAACTGCAAACACATCATAAAAAATACAAACATATTACATATTTAACTTTCCGATCAAGATAAAATCACTGTTACATAAACCAACTTGCCATTTGACATCTGATCTGATTCTTATCAAGGGACATTCCGGTCCATCGCAGTGGGATGCAAAAATAAAATGACCATCATTTTTATGACATGTATGACGATGATCATGATGGTTTGATTGGGCGAGAAAGGTGGACACAACAGGGCTTGCTGCTGCTGCTACTACTGCTATTAGTAATGTGAATGTGTTTGAGAAAAAAGTTGTGTGTTTGTCAGATTGTGATTTTTTTTCTTCGATCAAAAGACTGTGACTATGACAACAACGACCGAGTTTGTTTTTGCTGTTGTTGTCGACTAACGTTATTTTTATGAATCGATTGTGAAATTTGATCTGCTGGTTTTGTCTTATAAAAAATATATATTAAGCAGCACAACTATATATTGTAGAGTTGTTCATCACAAGACACATCGAGCTTTTGCGTAGCCAAAAATATAACATATACACAGTAAGCGAACAACTGTCAAACATTTTTTTTTGGGATCATGCTCTACCATGGATTAACACGTAGTTCTTGACCTAATACGGATTTTCAACGAAAGTGACAGATAGGCAGGAGGGAAGGAACAATTGAGGAGCTAAAAAAGTGTCAGAAAAATAGAATGTTTATAGAGCGGTCGTTTAATGTATTTATTGTGTACCCCCAAGTCTTTCTCATTTTTTCTCAATTATAAGAGGGATTTAATATTTTTTCAATGCAAAATTTCACACGTGCACTAATTGAAGACATTCAAATAGGAGTAGCATGTTAATGAGAACTTTCGGCATAAGAGAACTATAACAAGCAAACCATAACGTATTGATTATTTTTTGTTGTTTAAAGCTGTATTATACAGTGAGGTTTGCCAGTATTGTATTTTGTATGCATGGTGCGCTGTGTGACAAATGAACAAAGCTAAAAAAGGTAATCTTAAAAGACCATCATTTTCGCTATAAACTCATTGCCAGCATCGCTACACACGCACATCATCATCATTGATTTCTCAGAAGAAAATTGTATATTGTGTAATAACCTCTTTCGCGTAACCTTTCAATTATCAAATTATTGATCTTACTTCTCTCTCTGACATTACATCAACTGCTCCTTGCCTTTAAACCTCGTGTTTTTGGACATCATCGATAAATAACTCAGAATCAATTTTGGACAATGTCTTCCTGGGAAAGCCCCTTCAATGTGGTAAATAATGTTAACAAGATAAAATACACTTGAAAGACCTTCAATTAATAATGATAATTATTGGGTATTGTAAAGCAAAAATATATTTTTATGTGATATGCTATATGCGCAAACATGACTGCCCAATTAATGATAAGGTTTTATGTTGTGATAATGAACCCTACATTAGTTTATGTAGCAAGGGAATGGTTATTGATTGATTCAGCGAATTTGATTTAATTTAGTGAGTATTGAGTATTCTAATGATGTCAATGTCATAAAAATAAAATGTGCATTTAATAAACAACATGGGACGGTCTAACAGTAGCAGTGATAACGACACCACACAGCGACATGCGTTTTATACAGCGACGCCGTATGAATGATGATGACGGTGACTACTGACAACAATGGTTAAAATGTAATACATCATTACTGTCACATAAAAATTTTGACAAGATAAGGTAGCACGGCTACATGTGCCGTTAGCGATTGAATGGTTATGTAGCAAATACGTACTCAAAGGAGAACTTGAGAAAAGGAGGAAGAATCGAGTGTATTACGATTTCTTTACGAGAGGGGCATTCAAAACAACTTCAAATGGCAAATAGTAATTATCACACTGAATAAAATTTAAAGTTACATATATAATATATTTACGTAGTTAATGGCAATGCTCCAATCAACCTTTGTAGCTACACGTGGTTAAACGTAGGTATTCACATAGTTACTGGAATTCCTCTGTAAGGTTAGTCAAATTGACGTGACCAACGTCAGCTTCTTGTTCGACTGACAACTAATCTTCCAATATCGAAGTGTAGAATTACACCAAGTATCAAAATCTTCACTGCAGCTATCTAATGAATCATTCTTACTACTCCAGCTTGTACCCGTCGAAGGTGACATTATGATGACAATGCTGTTACTTGCTATTGGCGTGTGTCATTGTTATCATTCTTGGCAAGAAAAAAAAACAACTAAACTACGCAACAAGCAGTACCGGTCAATTAATTTACTACTACTAGTGTTTGTTGTTTTATGGTAAAACATATTGTTAGCACTTATATTGGTGGTAGCAAGTAGCAGCAGGATTTGAATGACGCATCATATCATTTTCAATTTTGTACACGAATGTATAGCGAAAATACATGAATTTGGGGAAGCAACAAGAAAGCTTTATTATTAATGACAAGGTGTAGAACTGTACGATGTAAAGAAGAAAAAACCAAGTTTGTTGGCAAGTTTTTTTAAATGTTGCGTTGCGTAACAGATAATCGTACAAGCCAAAGCGTGTTTTTCTAATAGA
>JAHZMV010006017.1:0-54096 GCA_027743765.1 Coecobrya sp. COE2
CAATTTTCTAGCTACGCCATAGTTTTAGAGAATTCATTTGTAAATGGGAATTCGTAATCCGCAAACACGCATGATGTTGGTGACTTCATAGACATAGTAGATCATATTATACGTCTGCTGAGATCAAAGGTGCATGTATTAAAATAAAGCTCAGGTGAAAGAGAAAGGCTTTCTCCAATTGTTATTTTTATTTTCACACTTTTTCTAGCATGATTCCAAAAATACATAAATATGAAGACGTCATCATCCAAGTTATCTATGGGATAAGGCTCAAAAGGCCAGTGAGCACCTAATCTCCAAGTGGGAATTGCGTAAAATAGTGAAAGCCTCTTCGTCGAACCAGTACTGTATTCTGGGAATTTGATCCAACCTAAATTACAGGTGTGACGTTGTACCACGTACGTTCGTATTAACGATGTATATCCCTGATTTTATTAATAGAAACCCTCCTGGTCTGAATGAATTGCAGGAGATTTGTCTGCCTAGTGTAATTATTGATGTGCGTAAGCTACACCGACTGCGTGCGTGATCAGACTAAAACCTTTGCACTGTTTTTATTGTTATTCTTGGCTTTTATGACAATTGAAGGGTTTACAAATGGAGGTGGCTTGTTAGCGGGGGACTGTACTTATTAACCTTTCTATTTTTGAGTACTATTATTTCATTTTCTTTCAATTGTATAGAGACCGCATCCATAAATATTGTCGATTGCATTGAAGTAATATAACATCAGATTATCAGTGCTATATTTATGAATATGGTATATAGGTACAGATGCGTATTGACTTGTTTACAAAAATATCTACGATAATTTGAGACTGTCGACCGTTTTTGATGACTTCATTAGTTGAAATTGGAATTATTAAAACGCTTGTATGCTTACTCATTTTTGTTGTGTGTTTGTGTGTCCGTCTGCCCACATTCCGCATAAGATTTTCCAATTTGTTGAATTTATCAATTCATTTTGATACAGGAATCACATAGTTGATTGATGGTAATGCAGTATCAGCAACAACTATGTGATCATTACCATCATTATAACCTTTGTCATGTCATGTCATGAGATGTCACCTTTTAATTATTCCATATTATTCTGATTCCAAATTATCTTAGGGGGCTATATGAACTTTTAACGCGGATGTGCTTTTGACATTACTTTTTTTGTGGATAAATGTATGCACATTAGAAAACATGAGAAATCTTGCAATATGCATTCTTCAATTATACGAAAAGGGTAAAATATGATATTAAACGACTCTTTAAGTGGGTAGAAAAAGATTGAGATCAAAAAGGATAAAAAATATTCCCTACAATATTGCAAAAAAATGTCACAATGTAAAAACCCACTTTCCCAATGTAATTGGTAAATTAAAAAGAGCAATGGTTGCTTTATCATAACATTTGCGATCATTTTGTGTCATTAAAACAGACTTACAGCTTAGGAGCACCGAAAATATGAAGGAGTGTCTTAGTAGCCCACGAGTTACCAGCAAGCCATATTAACATTATCCATTTCACCGTTTCCTTCCTTCCGTAATTATTGTTTCCAGTGCTTCTCTAGTCAATGCTGTAGTACAAAGTAACCTTTTGCTACAACAGGAACAAGTAACAAAATGCACCAAAATGCTTGATAGATGACACTGTGAATATGGTCACTTTTCTGCGAGCAATTTTACTTAGACTCTGTCCTTAGGTTAGCACTCAATGCAATACTTCTTTTATGTTGAATTCAGCATTCAACATGCAACTTAGGTATTTCTTCTCTGAGCATTAGTTTGTTCATTTTAGTTGCGCCAAGGCAACTTAGAGCACTTTATATATAATGTGAACCCAAACAATTTATTTGTCTACTTAGAAAATTACCATTTGTAATCAACCTTTTCTGCTGGAGAGAACCCCTTTTTAATTAGATGTCATCGATGTGCAGTTACAAGTTAATGTCAAATATGAACATCCAACATCCAAGTGATATCGCATCATTCGCATCCTTTGATGTGGCCAACTATATGGATCACGTAAAGAACGTGGGATGTTGAAACGATGGAATTAAATGTTGGCATTCATCTGCGTCTACAGAGTATATCCTAGTTCCGACCTATATCCAGTTTCCATGATTTTACATAAAAAATAAAGTTTTAACTTGGCGATTTAAGAAATCAAGGCAAATAACAGAAATAGCACGTATTATAGCGCCGCATGATATCATTCTGGTAGTCTGTCTTGTTGACAGTATTACAGTTGTCCATAGAGTTACTTTACACACCATTGGACTTTCTTTTCAGTTAAACTGAATACCTAAATCTAGTATTCCTTCTGGAGTATGGGGACAGTGGGGAAAACATTTCCTTAGATCTTAATGTATCATGACATGATAACCTAAATGTAATAATATAGCTATGCTTTTGCAACCTCGGCCATGGAGAAAATAATATTAAGATAATGACGTAAAGAAGAGGTTGTTGGGTTCTCTACCTAAATTGGGACAATTTTCCAAGAATTATGCGAGCCAGGTTGCAAGTTCACCATGTGTGGCGAGAGTGACGACGGTTGCTTTCTCCTAGGTAAACTTAATCGGATACATGCTTCAACTAACTTTTAAAATGACATTTACTCTAATAATGTTTACGTGAAAGGTACATTTCATGGCGTTTGTCAAAAGTAGGTCGTTGTAAATTCACTCAGGCTTTTCCAAAGTCATTATTTGGGATATGCTCATTACTGCGTATGTAATTAAATAAGTGTAAGATTATTTGAAAACGTAAATAATAGATGTTTAATGAATGAGGATGGGAGGAGATCCTCGTGTCATTAGAAAGATCAGAAGATTTATCAAAACAAGTACGCTTTTACAACTACTTGCTTTCTGTAAATTATTGCTGCCTTTCACCTGTTACAGATTCTCTGCTGTATGCTTTAACTGGAAACAAGTTTCCAATAATTAAGCTAAAATCTTCGCTTTGCTTATTGTATATACATATATCGGAATATCCGTCAGTCATAATAAGCAATCCTCACACTTATTTTAGATTTACACCATTAATCAATAAAAATTTCATCCCATAGTATGTATACGACCAAGTGAAAAAAACTCTGATGAGAGGTTGGAATAAAGAGGTCTTTTAAGATTAGGATATTAAAATCATCAAAAATAGGACTTTGGGTGAATCACGTTATTCAGTAGTCAAAACATCCTAAATGCAAGCTGATTTACAGTACATTGTACATATTATTTAGAATATTCGACAGACAGCATTATCAAATTTGTATACGTTACATAATATATGATGCATTACGGTTTAATCCGTGACAGCAATTAACATATATGTAGTAGTTGTCATGTCATTCGTTTACTTAAAACCAACAAAATTACCTAGCAGCCCCCACCATTAATTCAATTGAATTTAAAATTGTCATTTAAGAAACTTTTTAGCTTAATTTATCATGTTCTTCATTGAAGTTGAATTGAAATGAACCTAAATCAAAATGTAATATTATCACGTATAGGCTATGATTGTAACCACTAATTGGAAACCTGATTGCTCTCAATTGAATATGTTTTTGGTTGCTGTTTTACTTCAATAATTGAAAAACACACTAAATTAATTAATGCAATAAATATTTATGCAGATATTTAAAACGTCTGCTAGTTCTACGAGACCACATTGTTTATCATAACGCATCCATAACCTTTACTCACAATCAGCTTTTTTTAATTATACAAATTGTTTGATTTTTTCATTGTTTTCCAAATTAAAAGTCGCTCATTTCAATTGTTATCAATATGAACATTCTTCTCCTCAACAACACTCTGCTATTTGGACATTCTTGCGAGAAAAGCTGCACATTGTGTGCCCACATGCCTTTCGGCGAGTTGAGTTAAATGAGTGAAAAATGAAAATGGAGTGCAAAATGGCAGCCCTCATCTTTGGGGTGTGGTGATTCCACATAGCATCATCAACAAAATTAGCATCCAATAGCGACTCAGTGCACGGTTCATGATGACCAAAAAGCAACCTGACAGAAAAAGAAAAGCACTTTCTCTTCATTGTATTACCTGAGATGACGCCACATCACACTCAACTCATTCTATTGTTTTATAGAAGGCGGATTTTAGTTTACGACGGTCATGATAGTGGCACATCAACATTGCTTTTTCTCAACGTCAACCTGAATGCTCTTTCATTTTTAATGGAAATGCACGTCTCACACGGATCATTATCTTCGAGAGAGACTGATATTAGTGTCGTATCAAACAAAGATATGCGATTTCTTGTATAGATCACCAAGTGAAACTAAATACTAAACAATTACTATAATCATTAGGTGTTCATTTGGCGTCACATTTTTTTCTACATATTTTAAAAAATCTTTCTTTTTTGTGTAACCCAATAAGTTGGGATTGGAAACATGGCAAAAGTGAACACCTGAAATTGTAAAAAAATGAAGATGTTGTAAGAAGAGAAACAGGTAGTAACCTGAATCTGACCGAAGAAGAGCTGAGGCGATGAGAGGCTCCTGTAGTTGGAGTTGAGATTGAAAGAGATATTTTTGCCTTTAAAATATATTAATGTATTCTTTAGGAGAGACGAGCAAACTACTCTCTGGGATGATAAGATAGCAGGTGTGTATAATACCAGTAGCTTTTGCATATAGAAGTCATAATGCCATCAAAAGCATCAAGTATTTATTCACAGTTTGTCAAGTCACTACTCTTCTTGCATACTGATTTCGGTTCATGATAAAATATGGTTTGTTGCCGTATCAAAATGTTACATCTTTTGGAAGCGGTTGAATGTCCAAAAGGAGTCATTATGACTACTTAAATATTAATTTCAAAAAATGATTTATATTAACTGCCACCATGAAAAATAGGAAATTGAAAAGAAGTTGAAAATGGATGGACACTAAATGTCTTGCCTGAAGCTTGCTACATATCTCAAAATGGGGTTCATTCAATACTTTAATTTATTTAACCGCCATTTCAAATACAAGTATTACAAAAAACACACAATATATTTTCCACTGCTAGTAAACATGTATTGGGGTTACAGTCAATTTATTAGGTGTAATAAGTATATAATTTTCTCTACTTTTGCAGAATCACTCCCACACTCCCGATCTCTAAGAAAATGCAGTAGTTAATTGATATTAAAGAAAAGTCTAGACTAAATTTCCAAATTATTAAACAAACTTTAGATTTTTATAATTATATTAATGACTTGTATAACGGTAGTAGTTACTTAATGAAATTATTACATCTGCGACCTATCTCAAGGAATCGTATGATGTATAACACATAAGGACTGTAAAAACTGTACATTATGTCAAGTTTTTATTTGAAGTACGTCTACCGCTGTTGTGTACACGGTACTAGAAAGTAATATCATTAATTTCAAGACAGTTGTAACTATTCCTTTTCAAAGTCTCAAAATATCTTAGGGTTCAATTTTCAGTTACTTTAGACTCATGTTAAAAGTCACATACCTTTTAAGAAAGTTAGACATATTATGTACATAGTTTTGTAAGTATGTTGTGTAGCGCTGTAGCATCCTCGACAGTGTAGGAGTAACTCAAGTAATACAAGAACTTGAACTTCATGAGACGATCTTAAAGTTACTAAGGTTTCGTTTTGATCGATACTTATATTGCAAGAAAGCTGGTTAGCAGTTTCGAACTACTTTTCTCCTCGTTACGCATTTAGTTTCCTTTAGATTGGATATCACTTTCTTGTTCAAGCTCAACATAAATAAATACTCAATACATATATACCTATGTCTGCTTTCCTGGATTAAGCTTTCACTTTGTCTGTATAGTACTTATCCTAATTCTTACTGATCCAGCTGAAACTCCCACACTCATGTTACTTGTTTTTTGATTGAAGCGGATTACTCATTGTGAATAATGCATTTAGAGTATACATGACCTTTCTTTTCATGGTACATAATATACGATTGACCAGACAATTTTTTAATTTGCTGCCTAGTGGCAGTGGCTCCTTTTCACTAACTTAAAAAATCATATATGGATATAAAATGCGGACATGTGGGTGGGGGTAAACATGAAATGTCCCATTTCGAGAAAATTCCGAGTGTGCCGTATATCATTAAATAACGCACAATCTGTTGACACAACACCGCGTTTTCTAAAGATTTAATAATTCTCTTGCATTTTATCAGATCAAAAGGGTTTACACAAGATGGACTTAATCAACACAAGCCGCATAATACCTAGACGTTGCTTTACATATATATGCATAAAGCAATATATTATACTTATTTATTTAAATATATTGCGAAATGTCAAAGCGTGTAGTCATGGAGCCATTTCGTGTGCATATCAGACTGGGATTTGTTTAGGAGTTAAATTGCTAATTATATGAGGTTCTGTTAAAGAAGTTGTCTGTTTTGCATATCATCACAATACGTAAGCAAGTTAGTTAAAAGCGTCATATCATAAAATGTGGTATGCAAGAAAGAACAAATGATCCGTAAATACACACTATGTACGTCAGACGACATCCAGAACACCTGTATGTTGTTAGAAGTTTTTGGACAAAGTTTTTCATGCTTTTACGATAATTGCGGAAACTCTTGGTTCCAATTATTCGGTTTTGCGATTATCTTGAAGAACGCAAAAGATTTATTTATAGTATGAATGAAAATAATCCTATTAGGGATTTCAAAAGTGTACTTGAAAGCCTATGGAACTAAAAAAGTTAAAAATATACCTACACAAACTTTCTTTTCGCTAGCGAACAGGCCATACGCTTTTTCAATGAAGCGCACCTGAAAATCCAACGTCATAGTATGATTGACTGGCTGAGATTTACATGGTATTTTTGGATAATGACGAACTTGTCAGACTGTTCATTAGTCAATGAAAAATGTCACCAATTTTCTGTGTCAAATAGCTTTCCTATTTATAGCTACTTTTCATCTATTTTCGGTGGCATGTTTTTCCCCGTCCATCTTTTTGACGTCCTTGTTGATTGCAAATTACAGGTAGGTGATGTCAGACCAATTTCGTGTCAACATTTCCCAGAATAACTTTGTTTTTAACCGTGGCCTTGATGTTCCGTACACACTACAAAGTTTTTATAGAACAGTTCAAAAATGAATCAATTTACACTCTTCGTTTGTAGAGCGGACACCAATCATTTTTATTTAAAAAGTTTGACCTTTTCTTGAAATAAAATATCCATAAAATTGCCTGTAATCCAATCACTTTCGATTACTAATACGCAGTTGTATAGTACGCAGAGTTATAGACGCATAAAAAATAACATTCAAAAATTTAATACGAGCTACGCGAAACCGTCAAAAAATTTGTTTTGAAAAGTGCGTGGGCGTTCATACAGTCCTAATAGTCTTTTGACCTTTTCACAAATCACTACTTTAAATCTCTGTAAATGGTAAACTCAACAGGTAAGTGAGTCTATGCACAGTGTGTATATATGCGTATCTGTTGCTGTTACTATCATCATCCCAATCAGGACGATACATGTAGACAGAAAGAGGAGAAACTACACAGGTATTATGAAACGTAATATCTCTACTAATATAGGTACATGAATTCATTATGCAGAGCAGCGCTTTTGAAGATGCACAAAAGGCGACCTAACAGATACAGGTGATGGAGAAAAGAGGATTTTGATGCTTCCTCCTCCTCCTCCTGTACATTCGAAATATGTGTAGCATCAGCATCTCCTCGTATCACATCATTTTGACACAATGTGGAGATGCGATGTATGCAAAAGATCAGGAAAGAAACATAGCATTATTCCATGACGCGACGGATAAAACCTGAAGGAAAAACTGCTTTGTTCGGTCAGAGATTGAGAGTTGGGATGGGATGGCAGTGTCAGGCAACTGTAACAACAAGTAGTTAAGAATAGTCAGTAAAAATGGTACAAGTAGTTTCCCCTTACATTCTCGTCGAGATGACTTCTTCTGGATCTGCACAACCGGAATCACAGGATGATAAGTGGTATTGTCCGTGTATGGAAGGACAGTATTACAGTTCATCATTATTATTATGCACTTACTTCCATCAGAAAAATATAGATATATAAGAGCTGCGGAGCCAAAAGGTTTAAGTCAGAGTGGTCGGGAAGCGTTCTTAAAAATTTTTTAAAGGCGTGATTTATTTAATATTATGTGTAATGATTGCATTTTGCGCAACAGCTGCCTTACCATTTGGCCAACTCTGTACAAATATATCTTAACAGCAATATGGACGTTAAATTTTGAATATTACATGGTGGTTGGGAAGAAAGAAATCCATTTTTGCTCTTTAAGAAAAGATAGTTTGTCAACTGGCTTAGGTACATGTAAATGCGTCTTTGCTTATATTTTATGCACTTGTAATGCAACGTATAGGTTCATTAACAATAATAAAGTCTGTTTTCTCAATCGAATTGATTCAAGATATTCCTAAGCTGACTGTCGTTTATTAATCTTCTTTGGTTGTTCAAATTAAAGTGAATCGGTAGAACTATAGAAAAATGATCACCCAAATGCTAAGACCGGTATATGAATATTGTATTATGCAGAATGGGGCTTTACTAAAGTTGTGAAAAGAAGACACTGCCTTTGCCTGTTGGGCAATTAGTGAAAAACATTAATTTGTCGACTATGGTGGTGTCAAAGTATCAAGGAAGGTTAATTGAACTTAAAAAAATCATAACAATACATTGACAAAGATGGATAAGGCAGGGCGAGGCTTATTGAACATGGTACTCAGAAAGGATGAATGAAAAAATGAATGAATCAGAATTGCCATAGTACCATGCAGGGCTATAATGTAAATGGTTGCTTGTTGCTTATTTACAGAGATGTCATTTGGTATGATAGACAGATTTGCTTAAATGTGTACAAATCCGAATACATACACATTTCAGTAATGCCATTTTGATATTTGATAACACGCATGAGGTAGATACATTCAAGTGCAAGGACGTTGACGTTAGTACACTCTTTATAGCTGGGCTCTTGAATTGGAAATTGTTGCAAGTTTGCAACCGAAAATGATCCGATTTTCACAGAATAGTTCGGGATCATATATACTTATAAAGTGCAATATAAAATGTAAAGTTGAAGGAATTTAGGGATTGAAAACATGTGCCAGAAAAAGCAGCCATCTTCTTCAGTTATTGCAAAGGAGGCCATTTATTTAGTTAGTATTTCTAAGCATGACTCATCTTTTACGGTATTATTTTAATTAAGTTTTGTCCAAAAACGGTTATTTGGGTGTGCAGGTTGTGGTCATATTCTATATGCTATATAAATACATAGGTATGCAAGAAAACGAAAGAATCTCTTCACTCGTTCAGCATATATTCCTCAGGCTTAGCTTAATTATTTCAAGATATATGCTGCATCAAGATGATGGGACGAAGAACATTTTTTTCTGTAGTATGCATGCATGCAGGAAATGTGTCTTTGTTTACCTGTGATTGTGCGACACATCTGAACAGACAATGTGCAAGCATTGTGTAGTTGTGTGCAAGTCCATGAATATGTACAACCATTTATTATTACAAGGAATTTTTATTATTGTTACCTATGCACATAATTTATACCGTGAAGAAACTGAAATAACTTCATGATGATGCCACAATCTGTCTTACAAAGGGAAAAGGTGAAGTGAACAGGAATGTGCGATAGGTGCCAGGTGCTATTTAATGCATCGACGATAAAACAAAATGACAAATTTTATTCTAGAATTTAAAATCTGATCTTAAAAAAGAATAAGCTTTATATATATACACGAATGAATAGGATGTGGTGGTAGGTAGGTAGCAGCGCACGGAGAAAAAAACGAATAAAAGAGCCCAATTAAGGACACAGGACATTAGCTTCTCCACAACATGTACATACATAGAGGTCAACTGACGATGAGAAGTAGGTAGATATCAAAATAATTGTTTGCATTTACAGATTTGGAAGTTTATGCATTTTTATATCCCGTATGTGTACATGGCTTCATTGCATTCTTATAATTCATCTGGCTAAGCAAATATCAAACATTTGGGAAATGTATCAAATTTTATAATTAGTAATGCCATTGTCTTGTTAAGTAAGCCTTTCCATACTCATGTACCCGTATTCCATTTTTATTGCAACTAGCATTTGGATCATTTCTGACTACTACCGTATTTAGCCGAAATACGCAAACAAACTAACTCCACGACTAACTGCTTGTAAACCAACTACACTTTGAGGTTATTTGAAAAATAGGATACTTTTGTACACGTTGTTACCTTGGTTGATTGAATACAAATACCTATAGTGATCCATTATCTATCTGTGATAAAATTTCTAGAAATATCTGGTTGGTTGATCTTGATCGCAGCATTTCTTCTATGAATCGTAACATTCTTAACGAGCTTGAACTTTGGCATTGCATGGATACACTTCACTTATCCTTTTGAATGGAATTTGTTTCTTAAGCTAACACATCACTTGATAAATGATGTAACAGTTCTCAAGTTGAGAAGTGACCACATAATCAACAAGTGAACGCAATTTTTAAACTTACGTATTTTTGTTAGGAATATATTTTAAGGGCAACGAACGGGGATTTATAATTAACAATGACATGGAAACACATACAAATATTATTCTACTGACTTTAAAAATTTGAAGCAAACAGCAGTCCTAACAAATTATAACTCATCATATTTGTTTAAGTAGATCAAATGAAAGCAAAACGTGATTGTACTCTTTTATTAGCATGTAGTATTCATGATATTATTTAGCTGTTGTGCGAAATAGGAAATGAAGTGTTTTATTTCATCTTCAAAAACGATAATATTTTATCTCCTTTTTTTCTATTTCTTGTCCTCTGTGCATTGTTCTTTTTGCTGGAACTGAAAACGAGTTTGTCCCATTACATTATTGTTTCTCCTGAGAAAAGGTAGTTGTATATGGAAGTATTTATGTGAGTGTATCATAAAAAATTGTAAGTTGATGTGTCTGGCTGACTTCATTCATGCACACGTAGTATCGCCATCATCATCAGCAACAACATTCTCATCCGTTTTCATCTTTTCTCTTTGTATGGCTTGATTTCCTCCAAGTCATCTCCTTTTGCGGGAAGGAATGGGTCTGTTACGACACGAGTCTTCCCACCATAATCCTTTTTCTTTCTTCTTCTTTTCATTGTTATTGCATAAGCATATATTGTCATCTTGCAAGCAACCTTAATAAATCTTCCCGTCTCTTCTTCTGCCGGTCGGTTCCGTTCCATTTCCTAACTCATTTCTATCTATGTCTACATGGAAACAACGTGTTTCTTCTTACTTGCAGCCTATAGCGTCACGTGACAAATATTATTGAGCTACCTAGAGAACCTTAACAATGTTAAAAGTGTCTTTTAATTATTATTATTATAAGGCTACAGTCGGTATTGGTATGATCAGAAAATGTAATTTATTTCATGAGGTAAACTTTCCAGAAAAGAGAAAGTTCTACTATCCGCGTTCCCTCAAAAATCACCAATTCTTTCCTTTACAATTTTTCCAATGGTTCATTATAATGTAACCTTGACCATTTTATCAGCAGAAGCCGGATGTCTCAATTCACATGTTATATTTATTCATGAGGAAAACTTGAGCATTAATAAGTAAATTAATGTTCTGCATTTGTAAGTACATTGATATTTAAATGTAAATGTGCTAAATACGTAATAGGATAATAATTCACTTGGTTTATAATGAAGTACCGCAAATAGAAATTGTATGAAATATTCTCGTTGATGAAATGGTATGGTATGGCTTTACCATGTTATACATAGATAACCCATTGTACAAAATGTAATTTAAAAGTAAATAAATCTGAAGTAAAAGTATATAAAGTATAATATCTTGTGATGTACCTGCTTTTTTGGGATGGAAGTTAGCGGCATAACCAAGTGCGTTCAAAACGTCTCCTCAGTTATCGCTAATTCCCTTTCTGGTTTAAAAAGAAAAAAATCATATATGCTTGATTTTAACCTCTGTACTTACGTCCGATGACGGCTTGGTTACTCGTGCAAAATATATACTTTATGTGTACTCATATGAGATTCCATTTCCCATTAAGGGTTGTCTAATCATGTTCCAAGTACACGAACGACCAAAGCTTTATATATACATGTATGCATATTCGAATTAGACAAGCGAATTCATGCATATTTAAATGCTTCTGACAGAAATTTCATGCCTGTTGTTGGTAAAGAATGGCTAAATGATACCGTATAAGAAGAAACCCATTTTTATAATATAAATACGATTTTCACTGAAAGCCTATTATAAACAATTGCGTATGATAATATTATTTATTGTAAAGCCATGCCTGTAATAATATCATGCTGACGAGAGACGGACCAACAAAATAATGACGATGATGAGCATGATAATAACAATAATTGTTGTCTAGCACTAATGGCTGGAAGCTGTATCGGTATGTCGTGTTGTTTGCGCGCGCGCGAACATGCCATGTCGCTTTATATTTAGAAGATGAAGAAAAAAACAGTTTTTTAATACTTTTGTATCATCTTCATTGTTGTTTCCTTTATAAGAGCTGTTGTTGCAACCGAGTGTTAGCCGCCACTTTTCAGTGCATTCTTTTCTCTCATGCACTATTGTTCCATGACATTGTTTCTTGCCTGCATGGCAGCATCCCCATAATGTTATTATTATTCACTTTGTTTGTCTGAATGCGTAATATGGATGTTGTTCATTTGTTGTAACATGATATAATAACATATTTTTTGAAAAAATAATACACCACACGTAAAACTAGTCAAGAAAGATGACGAGTTTGAGATTATCTCCATTGAATTTCATATGGTCCTCTCGCTCTCCTGTTGAAAATATAATAATAATAAGGAGTCATTCAGGCGTGTATATGGAAACGCGTTGCATCCGTATTCCCATCTTTTTCCACATCGACTATGCTGTAAATGCATAGACCACTTTGTAGAAAAATTACATTGTCAGCGTGTTTTGCTATGTTATATTGTAAAATGTACTGGTAGTATTAGGCAGTAATGGTAATGGTAATAATAACAATGGTAATATGTATATTTTAGTTAGTGTTACGTATGCCGAGATTTTTGCTTGCCATGTGGCGTTGTGTGTACATAATATGTATTATAAGCAGCCTAGCCAAGTCCACCCATTGAGTCCTTATATGGTGAAGGCTACTTTTCCTGCCCACGCATTTATCTCTTGACAAACTTCTTGGTGGGCGTCTTTTATTCTTAACATTCATAATAATGCCCAAAATAATACACAGAGTGTGAGGAAAATTGGCGAGATTTGGCAAGTCGGAAGAAGAAGTTCACCAACGGTCAGCCCACGGATTGAGTTAATTATTTCTCACTTAGCCCCTTCTGCGGGTAACAAAGGTTAATACTGGCTAATGATCATACATTTACCTGAAATAATGACAATAATAATAATACTTGAGGACAACAAACACATGTGATGATGAGAACACGATCTTGGTGGCAAAGCAATCTATCTGACTGACTGGGGATAGCAGAGTGTCAATGCTGGTGTAGAAAGTATTAATTCAGCGACCTATGCTCATCGCATTTTTTTCTGCATTGTAATGTCAACTAATTAAGTCGCGTCATTTTTTTGTACTTCCGACGAAGGACATTTTACAACCCCAGTAATAGTAAGACTGGTTGTACATCCAATAAAAAAATATATTCACCTGTGTGTGCTGTAAAAATTTGTCTTTGTTGTGATGATGTTTTAAGGTTGTACACAAGTCGTCAGTGAAAGAATGCCGCGCGAGGTAAAAATCGGCGTGGTAGCAAAAATAAAATACAACCACACACATTTGTATATTATTTTTTTGTGAAGTTCGATGTTTGATCCTGGTGATGATCTCATAATGCCGCATGCCATGTGTATTTATATTTATGTAAATTTTATGTGTAACTATCACTATCTTCATCTTTGGCGTATGCACACATACTGCCATCATCTCTATAATATTATTATGATTCTGCGAAGAAGCAGGTCGACAGATATATAACTAACTGCTATACTACATACATTTATATATTTGATCATGATTATGATGCGTTTGTCAAGTTGATAATTGGGTCTTGGGTGTCCGTCTCAGAATCGATTTCCTTCTTTGATCCCCACATAGAAACTCACAAGCAACACTTTTCATAATCACTAGGAGGAGAGGACGAGCCAAGCTTTCTTTACTTCTTGATCCAACTTGAAAACACTCTGACGGCACTCACTGATTCTGCAACTTGTCAAATCTATGTATAGGCATGCTTACTCTAAAAGCCTATCTGAAAATTGATGTTCACCACGATGATGATGACGATGAGATGAATGTGATCATCACTTTTCCTCAAAGGTATGATGATGATCAGGTTAGTGAAATACATACATGGAAGTAGTACACACACAGCAGCAACCGCAATATAGGATGTAGTCGCTTTTCCATTTTACTTGCTTACCCATAGTATTTTTTCGAAAAATAATAAAGCTTCAAATTGAGTTAGTTTTCTCTACCAAGGGATTGGACACCAAGTATAAATGTTTCTCGTTATAATAGCCACATAATTCGCCTAGTCTTCTCTTATTGCACTTTTTCTAAATGATCTCATCAACATCATAATAAATCAGTGCACTTTGCATTAGTAGTAGAGGTGGTGTTGAGTAGTAAGATGAGTGAGGGAATGAATGAATGAATGATGATAATGATTTTAAGGGACGATCACGACTACTATTTGAATAAACGATCATGACGATGATGATAGTGACGATTGACGCTGCTGAGAGTTTTTTGTCTGTTTCCCTCCCTCAAAGCTGAGGCTTCGATAAACCTGTTTCGGCCTCTTCGTTTATTTTATTACTACTTAAACGCGATTGTGAATGGGCGGTAGGGCTAATAATTGTGATAGGTGGGTCTACTAGAGCTACAATACTATAGTACCTCCATTCATTCACTTGTCTTAGGAAGGAACTACAACTACCACCAGCATACATACTTTTCGAGACGACGGCTCTATAATATTTTATTTTATAAACTCTCATGCCTGAATTATATGCTCTTTTTAGTGCCAAAAGACATGCAGACTATGCAATCTCTCTATTATTTTCATACTGAATAGTACACAGTTTTTATACAAGGCCATATTATTTTAACGCACATCAACATCATCATCATCGTAATCATTCATGCAATCCACGAACAAAGTAATACATATAATAAATACGACCACGACATGTATCAATATGTACAAAGAAGATTTTTGGAGAAAGCACACTGCACATATTATACACATAATAACATGCAACATATTCCATTTGGTAAATCTTTTACGTGTGTTCCTTGTTAAAAAACTTTGTTCTCTTTTCGCCCACAAAGAAGCATTAAATGTGTGTTGGACATATTAGTAGACGCGCGTTTTTGGATCATTATATTATGTACGTATTAAAGAAAACATGATGAAAATGAATGTGCATTCTTCTATTCGTGGATATGACATAATGTCTTGGTCTCTTACTGGGAGATTGAAAGATGTCAGACATAGCGATGATGAGACCCTTACTTATGCGTCTTTACAAGAAGATAAGCTAAAAAATCTACGTAGGGAGATGTAGATTGATTGCAAAGGATATAGACACAACTGATGATACATGATATGAAATAACAACTTTTTTGTAATTTGATTCCCGTCTTGAAGAAAACAAACATTTTAATGATTTCAAAGAATCAAGGTAAATTTCTGTTTAACTTAATACGCATTTTCATTTCCTTTCGTTGTCCATTAAATTTTTGGTATGGTCTAGTGGTCACAGGAATGTAAATATGTACTTTGTGTAAATTTTTAAGTTTACTTTTCCTTTTGTAGTGGGTGGGCTTTTATTATATAATGTATATTTAATAGCAAGCTTGTATATCCGTTGAGCATATTTGTCAATGTTGAAAGGATTGTTATTATTAATGTTTACTTCAGTCTGGAAATTGGAAGCTCGGAAGGAAACACAAATGATGAAAACTGATAGCTGAACATTGTAATTTGTCTTCCTGTCGAGAACAATTTTTTGGCTTTAATTTCTCTCGTTTATTCAAACTTCATATTGATGGCCTACAGCATTCCTGTTACAACTGAACATATCTGCTAGTTTATCAGTTCAAACGTACAAAGAGCGGTTTCACACTCTTTGTGAAGTGAAAAGTGAAAGCATGGCACGCCTTTAATTTTCTTGCATAATATGGCATTCTATTACCTAATTATGAAATTATCCAACGACATAACATAAGTCCAGGTTAAGGTGAAAGCTGTCGAATAATAGATGGCAAAGAAGTCAAATAGCAGCCATATAAACTAATAGAGTATCAGAAGTAATTATTTATGTAGCTACTGAGGTAGAGATTATATGAGTACTTATGTACTTATTTATATATATAAACGTGCATTACGTGAGTGAGTTGATATTTAAATTTGTCATCGTGCATGTACTTATTTCTGTACGAGGTAACGGCATGAGCCGTTTATGTGTGCTTTGCTTCATGCGATCATCAATATTATACATAGTTTTATATAAAGTGCATACCAAATGAGTTAGATCATGCCATCAGAAAAATGGTTCTCTGCTCAATCCTTGATTTATTCTTGGAAAGGTCATTCGTACACTCAAGTGGAGATTGTACGAGAGAAAATGTAAAAAATAAATAAAAATAAAAATGCGTGAAAGCAGAACAGAGTAAACTTTCATGAGCCAAATCATGTCCTAATCATCATCACCATCATCGTCGTCGTCAAAATAACGTGAAAATGTCTAGAAATAAAAATGATAAAGTGTGATATAATGAAGTGCACAGCGTATGACTGCCAAAGAAATGTCAACAGTGCCACAGATATAGCTATTTGTGCAAAATCAAACTCAAAGCGGTATGTACTAAAAAACTACCACGGTTGTGCACCCAATTTCCATTTCTTTTTGAATCGTCTACTGACTCTTGACTGCCTATTGGCATTTATGTCCATTTTTTATCACTGTCTTTGTCACACACATTATTAGCTAACATGTAGCTTTGGGGAAAGTTGCGAATACCAATAATAATCCTGGAAATCAGATAGATTTAGAATATATATGATACACGTAGTAATGTAATTAATATTCTTTCTTTTTCTAACTGAAGTATAGTGCAAAAGAATGAAAATAAATTACCAACGAGTTATTGTAATCTAGCAATAAAAAATGCATGAACATTGCATTTTATGAAAATACGGATTTTTTATTGGCCACATTATTTTTCTTAATTATTATGGAAACCAAAGATGAAAACGCTATTTCAATATTACACAATTGTAAACATATTTTCCACGTGCTGTAATTCACTTGTAGACTTTCTCGGTAACACTCTCCATTGGACCATCGCATTGAATTTGTTTAAACAGCGATCAAAACTGTGACTCCCATATTGTTATGCATTATTTAACTGGCTCATATGAACTATAAAATGTTTGCACAAAAGAGCATATTATGATCTCCGAAACCAATACCCAACGAATTGTCATTACAGCAAACAAAGTAAAAAACCATTTATTTCCCGTGGTGTGAATTCCCATATTATAAATAAATCTTCCATCTCGCATTCCAACAGATCCTCAAAAATTCATGCATGCATAGCCAGCGCCGTGTCGAAGCATGGAGTTGCTATAAGTTAAACGTTAACACATGAAGCTGATCTAATGATGAACTTTGTCTATCTTGGCCCCAAATGCCTGTATTGCCATTATTTTATGCTCATCATAGTCTTGTTCACTGATGAGAATAGTGGCGTTGAGGCACTAATACTATGACTACTACTACTGCTTTTGTGTATACAAGTAAACACTAAAGAATCAGTATCATCATCGTGATCAAGCCAGTAGTAGTGATAGTAATCCGAAGCGTTTCATTGACATCGTTGCCACGCGTTACGCAAAAAGCCCACGCTCGTTTTTTCTTCTCTGCTCGTTTCTTTCCACTAACTCTTCATATATAAAAGTCTGCAGGTGTAGTATACAGGTCACTCAGTGACTTGCGAATGGATCCGCTAGTCGCATGCATACTGCCTCCTTTGCTTTAAAGAGCTGCTGCATGTGCTCCTCCGACAAGCATTCCTCTCCCACTACACCAGTTGCTTTATATTATTTCACCAGCCAGCAGACGAGCCGGCATATCGCTATTCCTACATTGCTCCATACACATTCTCTCACCGACTGTCCCAAAGTGAAAGAAGGGATTCGCTCTCTCCTCCGCTCATTCAGACAAAGACAAAGCACAACCGCGTCATTCCCATGATTATCGCGCCTTTTCAAAAACAATCAATCACTAATCGAACTCGATAAGTGACTGTTAACCATGTGCAAATTGTGTGAAAGTAAAGTCGTGCTGAGGTAGAAAAATGAACTATTTTGAGATAGAGCAAAACGGACAGAGAGATAGGTGCTATGAGGGGAAAAAATGTTCTTAAATTGTCAACGGATTCCTCAAAGTGATCATCTCAAAAAGAAAAAGTGACATTTTGGTAGAGAGTGAGAGACTGTGAATGAGTAGAAAGGAGTCAAAAGCTAAGCTTTGTTTGAGTTGCTCTAGCGTAACGCACGTATATACATGCAGCCAGACAATATGTACGTTCAGTTTTAATGATATCCCGATCTTACATGTGCTCTGCTTCTTGGGCTTAGCTGACACTTTCGGTGGATAATTCTGCTAATATTCGGATCAGTATCGTGGCGATGGTGGTGAGTGGAGTGGTGTTGGTATTATTCCTCACACACACAGAGTCCCTCTTATAAGATCAAGATTAGCACATTAACTTGTTGTGTAGTAGAAAGAAATAAAAACCACAGCTATAGCTTAAGCGTATAGTAGAGTTGTAGCAGTAGTGGAGAGAACACAGTGCAAGAACTAAGTAAACTGATGATGATCTTAGCCATCGTCATCATCACACGAGTGATTTACATTTTATGCTAGATCTTTTGGCTTGAACAGAAAAAGTCTCAGTCTCAGTGTGAAGCTGGGAGGCAGAGAATAAGAACAGATTTGTATTTACTCGTCTTCCTTTTCTCGTTGAAAATGTGTGTGTGTTTCACAATGTGCGTACAAGAATAGTAAGTTTACTCCAATATCAACGACTACATACTCTATTTACTGTGATATCATCATATAATCATCATCCACATCATTTTCACTACTTACATGCGTGTTGTTCAAACTTGTACTCTGATTCTCCGTTATTATCAACCGTTTTTCTCATTGTTGAGCACTCATCATCAGACTTGGGAGCCTTGCCTTGTGGCAGTTGTTATCACGTTTTCCCTGTCTCTCTAGCTGTCTCACTCACTCCGTCCGTCGCGCATTCAGTGGAAAAGTTTTGTGCTTGCGAAATATTCCGGGTGACTGTTATGGATTTTCACGGAAGTAAATACATATTATTTTTTTCTTATCGGCAATTTATAATCGTCTGAGAGAAACTCTTTTAAAAACTTTTTCAGTTTCGTATTCTCTTTTTTTTGTACTCAATCTTGTCGTTTGTAACTATCGGAGTGTTTCTCTCCTCCAGTGATTATATATAAACCTATAATAGTATTGTTTTATTTTGGTGTATTATATTCAAATAGTAGTGCATGGTGATTTTATGTTCAATGTGTACAATGTGTTTTGTAGAAAATTTATTCTGTTATTGTCTACTTTGTTATCTGTTTATCAGATTTTCCTTTTCAAAATGCTCGTCCCAATTTCCCTTTCGTAGAGAAAACAATTAGTATCTCATTCCTGTTGCTGCAGGAGCGGATATGCTGCTATAAGTTTAGTGAGCGCTTGACACTTCATACATTTGTGAGTGGTGTGAAGAGAAAAAACTTTGAAGAGCAGAGCATGCCGTGTTCAGTTTCTGTTTATGTGTACGTACAGATGTAAGATGAATGCCTACTTGTTAGCTTTCCACTTTGCACATCTTTCCTTCGGATCCGCACATTTTCAACGATGCGTTACTCTCGTGCCCTGGAAGTGCGTGTAACTATGTACATAAATGTGTTAGGCCATTGGGTACAGCCTGTCTGAAAAAAGAGAGAAAATATCGAGAGAGAAAAGAAACGGCGAGCTGACAAAAAGGGCATTTTGTAGAAATCCGACTACACATGGCACATTTATTTTTCAAAAGTAATGAGACTTTCTCACAGGTTTTCATAGACTATTTTGTAAACAAGATTTATATCCGTTCATTGAAAATCAGTGGATTTATTAATGTTTAATGACAGTAGAATACACACTTATCAACACGTAATTAGGCCAATACTAACATTGGTTCTGGTTTGGTGCGCTAAATTCCGATGCTTCCTGGTGAGAAAAAAATTAAAAAAAGTTAAATACACACGACAATCTCAACACTTTTGGCCGATTTTCTTTTTGAATATATTTTTTAAGCTTGTCATTTCTCTTTTTCTCTATAAATCGCTTCTTCTTCCGCAGTAACACTTGTCGGCCAAACTGGCATGATTTTGAAGGCTGTAAAGGGAAAGGGTTTTTGCTCAGAAATTCCTATATGTAATATTTACTCAAACAATTTATTATATAAATGTGACATCCTTCTTCAAAAATCATGTTTGTCAAGCGTAGTAGAATCTTAAGACGGCTTACTTACACATGCCTATTATTTGTGAATTATTTTCTTAAAAATTAATGACGCTTACATCCACTACAATCACGCTTGAAATTCTATATAAACCAAAGTTAATTGTAATTTAGGACGTTTTGAACGCACAGAAGAGTCATCATAATAATTCTGTTGACATTATTTCTTCCAACTCAAATTGATCTATTTGAGCACTCTTTGAGCAATTAAATGTTACTCCTGAAGCATTCCTAACTCTTGTCTATTTGACAAACTCAAATATCCCATCCCACGCCCAGTTAAGCATTAACGAAGCACGATTAAACCACCTTGACTTATATCCACCCACTGTTTCCATTTACCCCAAAAAATACTCCTGTTCACCTGAGTGTTGGTGATGAGTCAGACCGTAAAATATCCAATGACATCAAATCCTAACTTCAGGTTGGTTTTTCGTAGTGATAAAAAAGAGAATTTACTACTGCTGAGCTTTTTGTGGTATGCTGAAGCAAGTGGAGCTTCTGTGGATATCAGTTGAGATTTTAATGTATGACATGTAAAAGTCTTTTAGAAATATTATTTTCACCCACTTCTGTCAATTGTATCACCTTGAGTATATCAATCCATTTATCGCACAATATAAATATTGCTATCATGCCTGCCCATAATACTTGGAAAAAAGAGACAAAAATCTTTTGAAAATGGGATGAGATAGATGATGTGATAGGATGAGGTGACACCACTACAGCAGCATTATGGTACTTTTGGTAGCACGTAAGCATGGAATATTATATGGTCAGATAAATGGTATGATTATATTTGCATGCGTCTTCATAGTAGGTACGTCAGTCGTGCTTCACCACTTGCTGGGAACTTGCTAATCAAGCTCAGATTAAAGACTAAACTAAAATACTAGGGAAAATCGCAACTACACAGAATAATTTAGAGAATGGTTCCTTTCATTTGGTGGGTATGTTGTGGGAAGCTTGAGTACCTCCACCCACAATTGATGATCAATTACGGTTGTTACATCGGTTGGTACAAGTTAAATGCTTATACACAGAAGAGCCCACATTACAACAGCACTAGCAGAAAGCGTGTTCCTTTCCAACAAAGATAAGTAGTTGATTTCATCCGAGTTGACTTTCACCGTTCATACTCTAGGTCAAAGTTTTCCCTGTTATAAAACTCAAGCTGTGAGAAGGGAATTCACGTGGGAGTGAGCGTAAGGAAGCAGACAAAACGGAGGGAAAATGCGGCAAAATTTTGCATGACTAGCTGGGCTTGTGGCACGTTGTTTGAAAAGAGAAATTGACAAATGAAGACTAACAACTTTCATCTTTTCCCTTTTGTTGGTATAACTGCAGCTTGATGCTTTTATGTGTGTTCCTACCATTTTCTGGAAGTCATCAACTGTAAACTTCCTACATTAGTGTTGAAACAAGAGATAGATAGGTCCTCTCAAGTAGTCATGAATTTTGAGTGAGGTTAGATTGACACTGCTTCCTGTGCGATCTGATCCCAGCAAGTGAATCAAGCATTTTGCCTGTTAACGAAAGTACAAGGATAAACGAGGCCAGACAATGTCAGGCAAACTATAAGGAAAGTCTACCAACCTGTTGAACCTTTCTTTTCTTGGAATTATTGAAACGTAACGTGGGATTCTCTGGAATTTCCTTCCTTCCTGTCTAACGAAATATATAATCTATTATTTAAACGTACACTTTGCGAACACAACCTAAAATTTCATGCTCAAACATTACTGTTTCCGACTTACGCCCCTGCAAACGTTCGGAAGTGAACTATTTATCTTTTAGGAATTCTCTCTTTTCTTTTAAAGTCAGCAAAAAATGAAGATTTTATTCAAGAAAAAGGATTATTTACTGGTTTACTCTACCCGGTTTTTTTGGCATGAATGGGCAATAGTGCAATACACGCAGTCTCTAAATTTCATATTGAACCCACTCAAACATACTAACTAACGGGTAGCAATTTTCCCCAACTCACCGTTCCAACAAAAGGTTCCACTTGTATGGTTCTTTCAATATATCAATTTTATCCTAAACCATCAAGGGAGAACTAATAGAGTTAATGTTTCACTCCCACGACGTACATACTAACATACAGCTTACCTTTGTAGTTGTACAGGAATGTATGTCCATTAAATGTCATTTTTATTCCAAATTCTTGCACCCATGGGAATGTGATTTGTTATCATATTATGGATGCCTTAAGTTCCCGAGCGCAATAATGATAATATTTACAGCAAATCAATAAGGTATCAAAGCAAAAAGTGAAAACCTTATGAATATAATATTATGTAATGCCGAAGAGAAACACTATAATAATTGGGAGAATGACTTTATTTCTGCAAAATAGGTAACTGGTATGTTGGTAATTATTAAGCGAATACAGTTGAAAGATGAGCCAATGTCCGCAATTCTAGTCATTGCATACATTAGGTAATCTTTCTCCAAATTCTATCGCCATGCTGCGGCGGCTACTACTTGAATGTTCCACGATTGAATTTTGGCATAACGACATGTATGTTTCCCAGAAGCCGTTTGTCATCCCATTTATTTATTATTATATTAGTTAGAAAAGCTTAGAAATTTCGACTTAACTACTGCTGTTTTGTTTCTGATGAACACTTATCAACCACGCGGCGGTGGTGGCAGAATCGATCATATTAATGTCAAAAGCAAATAATAACAAGAAAAAAAGACGTGGGTAAACCCATTCCCAATGTTTAAGCGCTTTTTTTGCAGACGATCCCCTTGAGCACTTTCTTCTGCTGAACCAACTCCTTTCTATTTTCATTGCTTTTTTTCTATTATTTGTTTGCAGACCTCCTTTACTGACTGTCTTTTTAACCGGCTTGCATGTTGTTGCTAAAGTTCATATCATATCATATGTTATCTTGTTTTGAACCAGTCCTTCTCATCATCGTCATCATCGCGGCAACAGCAGCAACAGTATCCAGCAACATTTGACGAAAATGGTAAAAAGAATATTGGTGTGTGGGTGGCTGCACGAAAAGAAGGCGAATTGCTGCTGGTGACTCTATTGTGCCCAACAAAGATGAAAAAAGATAGCCAGCTCCTTTTTTATATATAACGTATACATTATTATTGTTATGACACAACGCAGGCATGCACGCAACTTTCCGAATTACATTTTGACAATCTGAGCCTTTAGTCCATATGCATATTATGATAATAGTAATAATAATAATAATAATAACACGACCTTTAAGTCTGCGTTGTTGCAGGCTGGTAAATATTGTGTAATATTTTTTCTGTAGACATGGCGAAAGCGTCTCATCCGCCAACATTGTAGTAGGTGGTGTACATGCATGCATACCAATGTACATGTATAGTAAAAGCAAAAATTTGCTTTGAGATTAATATACATTTTTGTGTAAGGTTTGTAGTGGTGGTTAAACCGGGCCCAGAGAGTTACACACCTCTTCTATCATTCTTATATTTACACCTTCCTTCCTGGATGGTTTATGTTACTACAGTAATCCATATCATTACTCTTCCTTGTAAGGTCTGTCCGTGTGTATTGTGCATTGTTGGTCTTGAAGGGAACGATTACTAAACGGGATTAATATAACTGCAGGCCAGCTAGCTCCTCTCGCATATTTATATACATCACTGAGGTTTTTCTTCTTCAAAACTTACTTTTCCTCTCTAGTGAGGTGAAGGAGTGTATGTATGAATGGCCGAGAATAGAAGAATGGAAATATGTTTTCACCGCCGGCATTCGGTGTATAAAAATGTGTTATGACGGCCGATAACATGCAAGTGGTTTCATTGTCAGTTTATCCGATTAAAGTGTCTATGTCTACCACGAATATTGACTGTGTGTAGTACTAGAAACGGGATTATTTCTTATTTTTCATCGTCTCAATTCAATACTCAGAGTTTCTTGTGTAAGGACATTACTCTCGTTCACATTTTTATATCATTTGTTGTTTTCATATTGGTTGCATAAGTTGTTATCGATACGATACTACTGGCTAATTCATCAGCAGCTCATCAATGTTCGCCGTTTTGTTGTGTTGGGAGGATGCAGGCTGTGTGTGTCAAGGTATATTGTTATTATGTCCTGTTGCACACCAATGCTCTTTCAATTGTTAAATTGGCTGGCTGTCTGTATCAAAATGAAATGCTCATCGAAGGATATCGTGGCAGTAGCATGAATGGCAAGTAATGGAATGCCAGACGGCAAAGTTTTGAGAAAATTATCATATTCGCTCAAAGTGGATTTTTGAGGTGCATACATATACATAGTATATTTAATATGTGTACTGTGCGTGATGCCTAATAGAATGGAGCAAGTGCCACCCACACACGATCCCAAAGGTGTTTAACCAGGCACAAGCACGTTAGAGCTCCCAGTGCGCCAGGAATGCACTTATCTCATTTGCTATCTATAGTTAAATAGCTGAATGAATGAGTTGCCAGACAGACATATTTACCACGGAAGAATTGAGCTGATTATTATCCAGACTTATGAATTTTTATAAAACCGAAATTATCAAACCGACAAAATCATTGACATATTTTGCTTGGCAATATTTAGGTACTACTTTCCCATCAGTATTTTACAATGCACAGTGTGTATGCTTTCATTCAAACACGAGGAGTTATTTTTTTTGAACTGATACATCCTTGAAACCGATCTGTTATCTCACAACTCACTGCAGCAAGTCAAGGATTCACAGGGATTCTTTGAGTGATTTTCTTGAAATTTTCCAGCAAGGCAACAATTATTCCCTTTTCAAGCCTTTTTCAAGTAACAGACAAAGGCATGGTGCTGATCTGTATCAAATTGGGGCTCATGAATGAACGTACTCATTTACCTCTACTCCATGCTGCTATACATAATGTTGTGAATACTGTGTAGTTTTTTTTCCAATTTCAGTACCATTTTCCTCTAATCCTTTATTACACCTTCAAATAACACTTTAGTTTAGCATCATCATCTTCACAAGCTCTTTTCGAAGTTACAAAATAAATTTTCTTTATAAACAAATAGTAAATTTGGCTAGTCAGATGTACAATTGTTCTAAAAAAGTTTCAAGGATTTTTATTCATAGATTAAATATCAACTTATGTTCATGAATTTGGGAAATTAACCTTCCATACATTCTGCATACATCAATCACAACTGATTCACATTGCCAAAACGTATAATCGTCCAACAACCTCATCGACACAAGCAAAATAATCATGAAAAGAAAAAAAATGAACTGCTCTTTAGCTGCTCTAATAACACTAACCAATGGTTACACCAGCATTGTTAGAGAAGTGCATAACTTGTCACATTAATGCCTAGACTTGACTTCTCACTTGCTTGGCTTCACTTCCCTGTATCACTTCACTACTTACTCGGTATTTTGTATGTACGTACGTATGATTACAAGTAAACCGTGTTTTGTGTGGGCTATGCCTAGTTAATTGTCTCACCTCTTCTTTCTTCCTTTCCCCTTCTCTCACCTCACCTGTACAGCTTCCTTTGATTTACAGCAATAATAATAATAATAGTAATAAGTAAATAAAAAAGCGAAGAATTCCTTTTATGTTATTTATAGAAGGAGGGAGAAAAACTCAAGTTTTTCTTGCTTTTTCATCTTCCATTATTGTATTATTACCACAATTATTTGTTCTTCTTTTTTTTCAGTTTCCATTCACTTACGGATGGCAACATGTCTGTCACCACAGGTTCTAAGAGGCTTTAACAAAAGGTAAGGCGATGGTCTTTTGTTATGATTCAAGGAGAGTGAACAGTGAATAGGCTTTATATCAAATATTTCAGCTTTTTTTTACTCAGATTGGTTACTAAGTAAGAGAGTATGACGACATGTAGTAATGCATCCTTAAAGGTTTGTATGGCATGCCTTATCTCAGGTTCCTCTATAATATGAATACCTATATACAAGGTTATCACTATACAGCTAACTAGAGCCACACAATCCGATGCAAGTTATCTCTCTGTTCTTTCTCTTTTTTGTATTAATTAAACCGAAACAAAACACATGAACCATGTCAGATGAGAAACAGGGAGAATGAAACAGTAACGCACTAACAAATAAAATGAAGTGTTACTTATTTATCTTTTTTGTATTTCTTATTGGTAGCAGCGTTTCTCAATTCAATAGGTATATCCTATATACGATTATGTACACCGTTTTTATACAGACCTCTCATAAAGGTTTTTCCAGAAAATGTGTATACCTATATGGGTTTTTTGTCATTCCATAAGAATATTATGATTATTATTATAAGTGCTATTTTGTTGATGATGTCGCGTCGTTTTCCTCTGCTTCTTCATTTCTCCTTTAATAAAAAAACCCCGTTTGAGAGAGGAATCAAATGAGGGAAATTTTTGTACAGATTGATATACAGAGACAAATCTAGATACAGTTTTCCACGGAAAATGAAATGACATTGGTTGGATCTATTTTCATCCGTGTGCCTTAAAATAGCCCAGAGTTGAGAGAAAAATAAGATAATATGATGAAAACAGAGTGTTTTAATGAGAGGAATGTTGTTCAGATTGTCGTAAATACAATGATTGTCGTAGTCGTAAAGATTGCTAACACAAGTTGTGTGTGTGTGATATGTACGCAAGTGTAAGCAAAGTTGATAGAGCTGATTTGATACATGTGATGATATAATTTATTTGTGGCTGGCACAAACGGGGAAAGTCACCAAGTTAAAAAGGGAATTATCACCAAGTTGATATAAATATCAATGGTATTATTGTATGTCTGCTGGGCTTTTTTTCTCTCTAGGATAAGATGTCCCATTATAAACTCATGTGAATGACGTATTACTGCTCCGGTACAACAACATTCTTGTTGACTAAAAATACCCTTAATGCCCACCTGTTCACGTCATATTATATGTAGTATTATTATACACTAAAGATTATGCAGATGACTCAATTCCGTCATTCTTTTTAAAAGAAAACAATAGCACAAATGATGCCATTACTGTGTATATTGTACTTATATGTATGTTTCATGCATGTGTACCAACCAGCAGCTTTCGTCTGTTTTTATTTTTATTTTTTTCCCTTTCATTGCTCATTCATTTTAAAAGGAAGATAAAGTTTTTGTTCCAATTCTACAATCTATGCTCGAGTTGTTTTCCAAGATTAGTTTTGTACTCTAATTTGTAAATTCTCGCTAATAGGTTTAGGATGCTACCTACTCAAGAAGCACTTACTTTGAATAGAAAATCTCTCCTTCCCCCTCCCCCTCCTCTCTCTCTCTCAGAGAAAAAAACATTCCATGATTACACATACGCTGTGTGACGTATGTATATATATTTTAAACATTCTTTGTTGATTCATTCTTGCTGCTTTAGCTAGATAGATCCATTTTATTTAGAAAAATGGTTAGATGGGATACAGTATTCTGAAAGAACTACACTGAAAAAAGTATTTTCATTATCTTGAAGTAAACATAAATAGCTGGTATTGCATGTGCGTTATGTAACGGATGGTATGCTGGATTTGTTTAAGCCTACACTATGAGTTTGTGTACTTAGAGCTGAGCGTAATTGTTGTAAGAAGATGGAGTTATTTTGATTCGACTAATTATCTGCAGATCATAACTTTTCATGGAGAACGACTATTTCAAGAGTATTGTTCACCTTGTGGTATGTTTAACCCGATTTTAAGTAGCGCCTACTGAAATAACTGGAATGATTTAAGTGATGTCATTATTTACGCATAAAAATAGGTAATTAAAGGAACTCAGAACTCTGGTCGTGAGTCGTTGATATAATACAAATATTAGCTCATACCTCATGAACTGTATAGGCTCTAGGGTCTGGTATAATAATATATTGTATTATAAAGAGCAGAAAGGAAAATTGCAAACGTCCTCAGAGTCGGTTGTTAGTAGCAGTCTGACTGACTGGCTGGCTGACGAAATGTCTATCCCAACTTTTGATGTAGGCGTTCGTTCTTTGCAAGAAAGTAAAGAGAGCCTCAAAACTAAACCATCTACACCAGATAGGCATAGTGAGCGAGTACAAGGAAAACAGAAAATAGAGATGGCCGTAAGTGTACACTCGGAAAGGAAACATACATGTTTTGCTATTAGCTTGATTGTGTGGGTGTAACAGTACAAGTGAATGTATGAAATGTACATAGGTATGTATATTCGTGTAATATGAGCATAGGCCAGACGAGGACTGACAAGACAAAGACATTACGATAGGACAAGTGCAATTATGATATTTGTTTGTAATCGCAATTTCTGTTTTTCTTTCATTTCAATTGCTGCAGTAGTGGAGTCGCTCCAGTTTACTGTTTCCAAGCTTCATCAAAACAAAAAGTAATTTGACCTCCTGCATGTAAAGTGGTCATTGATGATGATCATGTGAAAAATCTTTTGGTTGCCAGCGTGAGTTGGAAATTGTCTGTTTGTGTTACATCTAATCTACGTAACGCAACTACTTATACCCCATATTATTTTCTCCGAAGCAGCAGTACCGCCTTTCTCTTCCTTCCTATTTTCATTTGTCGCCTTGACTATATGGAGTATCGCCACATTTTCGCATGATGTATAATTGATAAAAGCATGAAAATAACTCGAGGCTCATTTCCCACGCAGTTAAACAACAAATAAGTGTGATGCGTACGTGTCCATGTTCATGCGAATTATTTAGCAAGTAGTTAAGGAGATGGATGAGCAATGCAACGCGACAACTTTGGTCTTGGCGATGATGATGATGTCGTAGTCGTGTGTACGTAGGTATTTATCTACAATGTTTGTATATGCATATGTTTGTGTACAGCAGTAAAAAACAAAGAAACAAGGGCAATAATAATGATGCCGTGCATACAAGTTTGCAAACACATATCCCATTAAATTTTTTCATTCATATATTTATTTATTTATTATTTAATGTGAAGCGATAAGGAACGAATTTTATTGAATACTCTCCCAGTACCTACTCCACTCACGTAGTATATCTTTTTTGCATGTTCTATACGTGTGGTAGATGAAAATTGCGAAGGCGGTAGGTAAAACAACGTGATGTTCTCGTAAGTACACCGCCACCACCACCACCAACAATGTAGTAAAACAGTTATTACACTTTGTTAGACTTACTTCATTCACAATCATTAATGTAGTTTCGTTCATGAATTATTGTCAAATGAAGCAAAAAAATGGCTCCATGCTCATACTTTGAACTAGTCACAAAAGATGTTCAGTTTGTACATTAATATATACATAAATACTACCTAGCTATGATGGAAGTAGTAATACAGTGTATATAAATGTCGTTTAAAACCCATGATGTCAAACTGTCGATTATGATAGTTGAGCATATTACATATTATTTCTCCTACATGCATATTGTAATTGTACAATTCTTATCTGGTCGAGTATGTCTTGTACGAATAGAATATGCATAATAATAAGTGCATATTATTATTATTGTATATTGAATGATCCTGTTGCTGAAACAGCGTGTGGGCGGCAATTATGTGCATTGTTCACCTACTGAAATTCTGTTTTTTTTTGAAGACCAAAACATTAAGCATCTACTTTGTGTGTGATGTATTTGCCAGATCATCATCATCAAAGTCATCATTATTTTGGTATTTTGTAGATATTGATATATTAAGTAAGTATGATGATGAGCACAAAAGTGGTGATAAATGAGCATTTAGCTGTACCAATAAATAGCTTGTATAATGTACCAAATATGTATTAATGGATTCTTGGATGGTATGGTTACTATAATGGCGTTTGGTGGTGGCCTCAAAGTTGATCTGCTGGAATTCGTCAAAGACGGATTTTCATGTTTTGATATACAACACCGACGCATATTGTGTAGGTATGCATATAGGTAGCTATGAGAAAACGAGTTACTTGTGACTCGTTGTGAGCAGAGGTGTGGATTAGGATGATAATAGTTTTCACGTCTTTGTTATATCAGATTGCCTTATCCTAATCCATTTTTGCATGACATTCCTTAAAGAAATACAAATATAAACAAAAGCGGTCGACTAGATTTGCGTGTTTCGGTAGTGACATGTCCCATTTGTGTGCGTAACAGCAGCGCAGCGTGGCATGTTTCAGCAGTGCCATTGATGCGCATACACTGCACATATTTTGTTCAAAACATAAAATGACATCATAAAAGAACATAATATAAAACAATTTGTAAAAAGGGTTTATCTAAAATCAGTATTTTTTCTAGCAGATCACTGTTTTTAAAAATCATTTGAATCAACTTGAAAAACGTTCTAAAATGCATTTTTTCTCTTGTTCGGTTGCTCCCATTGTTAACCATATTGTTCTATTGTTAAGATACTCATTGTTCAAATACATGTGCGAACGCCCGCAGAAATAGCAAATAGGAGCTAACAGCATGTTTCAAATAAAAGTCATTCCTATTTAAAGGAAAAAGTGTTAAACAAACGCTTGTTGGTTGGATAGAGAAAGCCAGGATATTAAAGCTATGATGATGAGGCGATTAAAAGCCAGTTATCACGTATGCAGCTATGCCTGTTCCAATGATGCGTCTATGCATCAAATGCCTGACAAGCACCGACAATTTGAAAACGGTTCACGAGTAGTGATGCAGTAGAGCATAAAAAAACTACATAAAAATATATATGAGTATTCCCACCCGTATTCAACGGATAAGCATGATTTGACATCGACGACAAAGATGATGATGAGTCAATAGAGAAAATATAGTAGAGCGTCATTTTATGTGTGCTGTGAATATCAAAATTGTTTTTGCAACTATCCTGCATATCTATTTATGTTTAACTTGGCTATTGTACCAGAGAAGAGGATAAACAGTGATAGCATCATCATCACTTTACCATGTTTCCTCTTTAAAGGTCTTTATAAAATCCACGTGCTTCAACTCACCACCGGCTTATAAATAGATAGCGACTAATTTTAGAGCCAAAAAATAGCAACCATATTGGGTGGGCGAAAATTTCCTAAAAATATCTCGTGATGATTCGCAAAACTATTTCTGGAAGGCGCCTCTTCCACTTTCTTGTAACGAACAAAGATCCTTATAATCTTAGATTACATCCTATCCGCTCTGCCAGCACTAGTAAATGCGATAGTTGTAGTATTAGTAGTACTACACGTCACCACACAGATTAACTGTATCTACTTGTAGCAGAACCACAAACATTTTATACAAAGTATGTGTATTGTGTTAGTATGCAGTCACCGATTTCAAAATACTAACTGCTATACATTACTCTACAAATCTACTTAAGATAGCAAGACATAGTATTCGGTTTTCACAATCTCTATACTTATTAGCATCAGCATCTTGCGCACAGTTGATAGTTGATATGGCAGTTGTATGTGTTCCCCACTAATAGACCATTTCTTTAGAAATTCGTCCTGAGCATTGACTTGACTTGCACAGTTTATCCAGTAGTGTCATTATGTACGTGATTTCCCATTTCACAGCGTGTGTATCTATTCAAGTCCCAAAACACATTATACATACACTCATTTCGAATGAATAGTATAATGTATTCCTTGGAAAGAGGAAGGAAATGGAGACGAAAAAGAAAGGCATGACACATGGTGCTGATGATCTAACTTGAAAATTGCAATATTGTATGATATGGTGGTACATTAAAAGGTAATCCCTTCTTCACTAACTTGGGGGTATCACTTTTTTGCATGCACATATTATATTGATGTTGTATAGAGGGACATGTACAGGTTCGTTGTTTATGCTCTCATTTTACAAGAATAACATATTCCCTTATTTATGTGTCCATGAAGACTTCATTATTGCCATTTACCCAACATTTCTTTCTCGAATAAGTAACGCATTTCACCGTGTATATCTTGAATTTTTGTGAGATTAGTTGCATGCATGGCTATTGATGTTGTATAGTATTCTATTTCCGTGAATTCCTTCCGTTTTTTTCTGCTGCTGCTTTCACTACACACGCAAACATATCGCAGAAATGCTATGCATATTATCGCGGGTGATAAAATGTACACATAATTTCTAATATTAACTAGGGTCTTTATAATAAGCTTTGCGGACAGCACGCATACTATCTTCTAAAAACTACGCGCTTACGCGTAGTAGTTAAATAGCAGTAATATTCTTCTGTGGTTTGTATTCGATGTACTGCTAGATATTTCATTTTCGAACCCGACATACATGTGCGTGCGTGCTACTATATGGGTGAGATGTGTGAATTTGTTGTAAAATGCAAAATTTTGAATGAGATCATTTTCGCTGCTGCATCATAGCCACTATTTATCGCTGTCGCAGTTTATGTTGTAGTGCATCAAGCCTAATTTCAGATACTTCCCCTCCCTATAACATAATATAATATCTTGTTCTAAAGTATGTTCTGAATATAAGTATTCGTCAATACTTTTGGCTCTGTTGTGCCAGTCTTTCAGTCAGTGAGTAAGCAGCTGGCATTTTGCGTCTTTCCGTTTTGGAGAATCATGATGAAAATAATGATGATTGTATGTGTCACAATCCGAATTTATACTTTATTTCGCAGAACATAATAAAAATAAAATAAAAGCAATTTATGTAAGAAAGAAAGGAACCGTCTTGAGTCCTAACTTATCGGTATATGGCATCCTGGGGAACTTGTTAAATACTTGAGGTTTACGATTTTTGAACGACGTTCGTAAACTTCACGCTAATTTATGAAAGGAAGCGTTAAAGACAGAAGAACCATTACAATTATAGCATTACGCAAATTTAGAAATATAAATAGTGTTGGAATTTAACACTTAAACAAAACCATTTTACAGGGCGACTGGAACAAATTGGTATTTGAAACCTAGTTTATGCTGCTGCTAAAAAATGTTTATTTTTGTCATACGTACTTCAGCATTTGCTTTGATTCCTATCATTATTTATATTAAGAAAGGCAATATATTTACTATATCGATTTGAAGGCTATTACAAATTAAAACTAGTAATTAATATGACCTTTGCTTTCACTTTTATCGCATGTATGTATTTTTGTACAATGTATAAAGAAAGCAACGAAAACATCTTCCGTTGTAACAACGTATTACTAAACTAATCACGTTTTGCTGGATTGTATTACGAAAAATGAGCAATGAAGCAGAAAAGGTAGTTTCCCCCAGCTCAGCATTTTTGCCATCGTTATCTTTACACAAAATGAATGCCTATCTCAACATTTGAGTGAAATGATTTCCTACTGTGATATGCGTGCACCACGTTGAAGAACATGACAACTGCATCTACAAATTATTGTCGTGAACACATGGTGCTTCCTAGTAATTGACTGGCACAAAAATTGACTAATATTGCGTGTTTGCTATTCTTCACACATCTGTTGAACAGGATCGTGACGCAATCTCTGCACGCTGACGGTGACGACCTTGTGTCTACTGGAGAAGAAACATTTAACCAGAATATTAGGCAATTTCAAAAGAAATGAACTAACAATTCGTTACACCAAAGTATTGTGATCAGCTTTGTAACAGTAACATTCAAGTGTCCAGAAAAATTTCTAGTGGACATATTCAACCGTATATTAACAAATCTATTGGGAATGCAATTATTATGATACTCTACCAGATAGTAGCGCATCCCAACACAATATTTTATTTTCATCTGAAAAATTTTTGATATTTTCAAGCAAAATAAAAGCTGTTAGAAAGTACAGATCAATTCAAGCCATATTTAGCTGAGCACCATTAGGCGGCCGGAAGATAGTCGAAACCATTTCAAATTGAAAATGTTACGACGATCAAAACTCTAATGTAATAATTTATGTATGTATATTCTACTTGTATGAGTTTTCCATTATGTTTAACTATTCCACCCTGAGAATTTGTCACGTCACAAGTGACAATTTGTGGAAAATATATTATGTTTCATTTTTGGTCATTATTTTAATGACATCCGCAATAATGAGAACATTATGACGCTCCGTTTTCAAAATTTTTCATTCTCCTGTGCTTTCGGGAACGGTAAAGAAACAGTTAACTTAAGTATGGTCGCATTGAACATGTTTTCTTCCTGGAATGATTTGTTTTCCTCCATCCGCTGTATTATTTTTCACTTAGAATGCAAATAAAAAACTGTTACCTATATTTTACAAAGCCTTGCCATTTGATAAAACTTGGGTGTCCAATTCAACTGAAACGTGTCAACAACAATATGAGAGGCGTAGTTCAAATCTTTTATAATGAGTTTAACCTGTTGACCTTTGACTAATGAAAAGGGGGAGCATATAGGTGTGGCGTGATAATTTGTAGATTATACAGTTTCAAAAATAAATTGAGATCGTGGGCAAGATATTCGGTGTGAACTATTTTTAACATGTTTGTATAATACTTTTTGGTTTTTCACAATGACTTGAATATGAGCCTGTGTAAAATAGAACACCAATTCTTTCACGATAGACAACTTGACGGTAGAGAACAATGAAACCATCAACGTGTACATATATTCAATCTGTTTTGTGTATAAAATCAATGCTTAGCAAACAATAATATTAGAATTGTAATCCATTCTTATGGTAGGGATAAGGTTTCTTTTTAATTTCTTTCTCATCATGCTGAAATCTGTATCAATGTCATCTATAAAACAAGACTGACTTTTCAAATTATATTGTTACCTGGATATGTACGTATACCTGCCTATATGTATTTGATCGGTCTTGAGGAGTTATAATTATCCTTATTACGGCTTTCATGCAGGTCGTAGTTGTTTCGGCTTTGTTTACATTATTAGAAAATGTGTCGGACTAATTAACAACAATATACATCAATCCCATGATCAAGCAAATATTTTGTCAGTGGGATCTTGGTGTCATTAACCACCATCCATCTTCATCATTAATACCATGCATTACGCTCCCTCCGTCCTATTGTACTCTGCTTAGATATGTGGAGATGCATAGTTATTTGAAGAGGTTAATTTGTTATGAGATGGGTATACATAATGCCTGGCAACTTAGGTTCATGACACATGATAGTGAAAGAAGAATATTGACTGGTGTAGCTAGCACGTACAATGTATCCATCAATTTTATTAGTTCACATCTTCCTGCAGCATCCACTTTAACTCTTGATCATCCATACTTGCAATTAATATGTACCGAGTGGAAAGTAGAAGAGGCACATTTCTGAAACCATGAATTTAATTTAAGCCTTAAGCCACCAATTTTTTGCCCTTCTCATCACGTCTTATTTTTGTTTCTTGTTTTAATATAAATATAAATGTGCAGGTGCAATATTATCCAATCCACTGCATTTCATAATTGTCTCATCTGTCCGGTTTCTTTAATCAAGTACCACATTACAGGTTTTCGATTATAATGATTCCCCGTTCAACGTACCAAATTAGACCTTTCAAATTGCACTTTGACATTATTTGACATGAGTTTATAGGATGCCAACAGGTACGAATATGCATACTATATTCGTTATAGTTACAAATTAGTGTAGGTAATGTTCTATGACGAAATTCAAAAGCCGTGAAAATTTGAAAATCTTATATAATAAATATATATTGTGTAGGAAATGTGCATATATATTCAAGTTTATAATGAAAACTCATTGGGTGGCAGCGGCATAGGTTCCTTGGTTTTATTGCTGTTTGATGCGTGCTTGAGTTAGTAATCATAGGATAATCTTATGGTCTACATAGTTTACAAGTAATTTTAAATAATTCGTAACGAATCTATTTATCACAAGAATTTTTGTTATTGCTGTTTTGCCGTTTTTTCAAAACACTGGCTTCAATTTTATATTTGTCATTATGCTGCTCAATGTACCTGTAGAGGTTGCTTTCATTTTATTTGCTAATGCACTTTCGATATCAAACATTACTACTGGTCAAATACTGATATAATCATCTACTGTATACGTTCCTGGGCTTGAATCTTGGGAAACGTTTGATTTGTTAATTTAGTTTCAAGTCATTGTTTGCACCACAGCCATTGCATTGCACATTACTTTCATAAAAGATTGAATATTGACGTGATTTATTATTAAACAATAAATCAAACTTTGCTTGAGATTGTTAAACATACGATGGCTTTATTACGGAATTAGGTGGTCTTGCTAGAAGAAATACCAGTTAAGCTTTTCAAACAAAGATCACATTTCACAGATTTGTTTCTTTTTGAAAGAAAACTTAGATTTTTCGTTATAGTACATTCTTGCATCCATAAAATCGAGGCGAAATTAACCAATTGACAATATGTTTGATAGTTTGAATTTATTTTACGTATTGAAAATTACCAACAAAAAATTATTATTATTATGATCAGAAAAAATTGTTAACAAAATGTTAACACCATGTATAGCTTTCATTGCTATTCATTTTTAAAAGCGAGTGTTGATGAAATATCCTGCAAATGAGATTTACAAAAATGTACAATAAAATTACCTTATTCCGCACTTAACCCACCTTGGCGGCTTGTGGCAATGAAAACGGTCCATTTCATAATATGTTTACGTTTGCATAGTCTTGTGCAATGAAAGTTCCAAGTTGCACATAGGTAGATAGGTATATGCACATACAAATAATAATATATTATCTTGTGAGCATCATGAAACTACCAGAAGTCAACGTCAACATGCTCAACATTTCAAACAGATTCATCCGAAAGTCTGAAGTCTGAGCGCAGTGGTGCATTAACATAAAACTACACTATCATTACTATTACCACCTATCACAATAAAGTTTGTTGATGGCGTTGGATGATTATTTAATACCTAATATCTAGGCACAAGCCCCAGGGAAAATCTTAACTATCTTTTCGATGAGATTAATGTCAAGACATGCCGTATAATTTGAAACATGCCAAAAATATAATGTTTATGCATTTGGAGGTTGGTTTTTTAAAAAACTAAATAAACGCAGGTAGCAAGCATAATATTGCCTCTTTTATTTAGACCTCACCAACATTGTGGTCAGTTTAAAATCTCTTGTTTGCTTGAAAGACCAGTAGACAATTAAAGCTAGTTCCCAATCAAACAACAACGGTAGTGATGACAATGGGAAAAGATTAGAAGATGCATATGCGTATCTTAACCTTTTGAATTCACCTTTCATTTTAACATTTCAATATTGTACCATCAACCCGCTAAGATCATCAACCATTAATAATAATCAAGCACAAAAATAAGTATAGTGTCACTACATCTTCTACTAACTACTACATACTATCAATATACTATATATATAATATACACGCTGCTATTACCAAAGTGGAAATACGTCAAAACGAGCAATGATTTTGTTTGCACTATAGTGCCACTAGGAAAAGAAATAATACTTGTACTCTGACATGCTTGCTTTGAGCTATATTTGCACAGAGAGATAATCATAGGTATTTATAGCTATGATTTGACTACTAGCATCGTCACTATCACTATGCAAGGCATGTCTACGTTAGTAGTGGAAATGAAGGAAAGAGTATCCAGAAACAAATAAAAATAAAAAGGAGCCAGCCAAAAGTGATCTACGATTGTGCTAGCTACTATATAGAGTCTCATCGTCGTCGTCTTAGCATTTATTTTCTTGTTTATTTATCACGATGATGATTCTATATACGCTATCTTAACATCATCCTCATCATCATCTTGTCTCTCTGTACACAAAGATGTTGATGCATCCCATGTCTGTCCTTTCTAGAGACTTTTGAAAAGATAGTGAAATAATTCTAAACAATTTGTTTGGGTTTGTTGTTGGGTTGCGGGAAAAAAACCACGACATGCTATGAAATGGAGACACTTAATGCGCCACCACTATGGTGAGTGGTGGTGTTGTGTGTGATGATGAGCCAAAATGAAGAGTGCTAACTTTCCTTAAAAGTTCATTCAGACAATAATCAAAGTGCATGTAAGAAAGAAGAAAGTGTGTAAATCTTGGAGAAATTACTTCCCAGCCTCGTCATCATCGGCAGTTCGGCATTTATCTCAACTAGTTCGTTTTTATTCTTCTCAGTAGTGTGCTGCTGCTTCTGCTACCATCATTTATATAAAAGTATTTTGTAAAGTGTCCAATGAAATAATGAAATACAACATGCTTCGAGTCCAATTTTATAACTGACTTTGTAAACTGATTTTCCTGCATTCCTTTTTCAGATGATTTACACTCACACTTTGACTGTTCAGTTAGCAGGAGGATCAAATAGAGAGCCAGGAGAATTGTGATCAAGTACAAAGAAAAAAAATATTGTACTGTTTTCTCTCATAATATTTCCACTCTCTCGTCTACCCCTCCTTACTACAACTCTTGCAGTTGTTCATTGTCACTTTGTACCTTATATACATAAATACGTACATTCATAATAATAATATTTTGCATCTCTTTCTTCATGTTTGTTTGTATGACGCGACCATGCAGGTTGGCATAAAAAAAGTCACGCCAAATAGTGGTAGTGCAGTAGTAAGCCCGCTTACAACAATCTCTGATCTTCTTCAACCGTGCCTATCTCTCTACCTGTCCATGCGACACTATTATTATTAATAATATTTATAGTGTCTCCATAATACGAATAGCAGCAAAGAGTCATTTTATTTTATTGTCGTTTGTCTGGCTTAAGTGGTAACTACTGTCTTTTAAATAAAAAAGAAACAGCTAGTCCGTACCGTAGTACCAGCAGCAGCACTTGTATTAACAGCAGCTACATTTAATGCTACCCAACAAATAACAAAAGGGCAGTATATCTTTCTTCTGGTGACGAAGTCTATTAAGGTGACAGTGTGTGGGTGAAGTCATCATCCCACCATCAGAGTAGCAGAATAATCACACCTTTTTTATGCTCATTAGCCTCAAGGTACTACTACAGATATTATCGAAGAAGAAAGAAGAATGAATTTGAATTTTAGGCAATTCATTGCTTTCCATCCATGTAAAACGCTCTGTGTGTGCGTGCCTCTACTTCCAAGACGAATCCCAATGTGCTTCTTCTCCTCCTCCTCCTGAAGATGAAGACAGCAAAAAAAAGACCAACTTCGCTTTTTTACAAACATAACAGCATTTTTTATTATCATCCTCATAATCATCATCGCCATCCGTCCTTCTTATTTTTAAGTGACGAGTTTCATCCATTCTTCCTCCTGCTACTGTATGCATGTTTTGTATGAATATGTGTAATTATTATGCACATATATAAAACCCAGGTAGGCACTTTTTTCTACACTGAAGCGTTCAATAAGAGAAGAGAGATGTGTTGTTGTTACTTTTGTCTTGACCTTCTTAGTATGCCCCGCTCATTTAGTTATCATGGCACTCGGTTTCTACATTGAAGACGCCACACACGGTATGATTTGGATTTTGGATGCATGCAAATATTAATGACGGCGATTATAAGAAAGCATCCCAAAATGTACCTGAACAAATGTAACCGACAATTCTCTGCCGCCACACTACTACCTAAATAAACTGCTCAGCATCTTGTTGTCTTTGTTGATATTATTGTTTTTTTAATATGTGTACTTATTAAGCATAATGTACCTCTTGGACTCGGACTTGTTTCTCGACTGACACTTGCTCACTATTACTACTACTATTATCTTTGTATTATATATATTTATTATGGTACTAGCCTTCCATGGTCTCTCTAGTCTCTAGCTCGACAAGAATGACATCATCGTCGTGAATCGTGATCAACGGCGTCATCTTATAAGACGCTGTACAACTGTATGCTTATATAGATACGTGTTTAGATTAGCGCTCTAACAAAACTGGCCTCATTGTACCTGATCCTGACAGGTTTGTAGTTAAGGAAAAAAAGAATGAAATAAATGGTGTATTGCAAAAAAGCGATAATTTGCTTCTGATCATCAGTGATCCTTTTTAAAGGGCTTTAGGGCAAGCATGTCCAACCATATTTACTGATGCTCAGCATCCAGATTAGATCATTTTGTACTGCTTCTTGTGAACATCTCACTAGTAATAATAATAGTTGTAGTAAAAGATTTTATATGATTTATGTCATAAAATCAGCATCGATTATACATCCACTTGGTTCAATCCAACTGTATGTATGATTTGAAGGAACGAACGAAAGCCCTAAATCATTTACATTTTTACACTTCAAATAGCATAGAACTACTAGTGACAAACTGTTTGGTTAGGGTTGTCTGAAGATGTGCCTCATTTTCTGGTTTGTTCAAATGGTTTCAAGAAGAAATACATTTTTAGTACGGCTCACTAATAACCCCGCAAAAGGGTAGATTTAGTAATAATGTAAGATTGTAAGTAATTTAAATGCCTTGTAAATGTCACTAATTGAATGAATAGATAAAAGAGTTGTATAGATTGTCAATTGTCACACGCAGCAAGCACCCCAACAATCATGTCATGGGTTATTGTTTAATAAGATTTGGTTATCTGGAGTTTTTATTTTCTCAAGTTCCCAACTTGAGTACCATCCTAATTACAGGTCGAGAGAGTGTCCACAGCTAAATTAGATTTGTATGCATTCTACCTGATACCTATAAGGATGCATCGATCCATCTGGTAATTAAGTTGGCGTAGCACAATAATTACGACCATTGTTGATGTAATGTTGCATTGTTTGTATCCCATCATCACCACAACAATTGATACTTTGATACATAAGGAAAAAGTTTATGACATCAGGCTCTACTCCACCACTATTATTGATGCAAACATCATGCTGACGGAGGGCTGTTGAGAAGCAGGCTTGCTGCTTCTTAATGGAAGCATAATCATAATAATAATAATAACAATAATGCAATCTACATGGTTGTTTCTTGCTGTTGTTGTTGATTTGGTTTGGTATGCATGCCTCGTGCATGCATGACTCTCTGTTCAACTTGTTAATCTGCTGTTGGCGTGTGGATCTTGAAGTGTGCAACAAGCTAGAATGAGAGAGACTTTTTAAACCGTATTTCTTACGAACATTACGCTTCCTAATATTTTTTTACGTTACATTTTTTTCTAAAATGAAATCTCAACAAGAAGTGGTGGAAGACTTTGGGTTCCTTTAAAAGCGAAGATCAAGTGGGCTGAGGTGGCAGTAGTAGTGGTAGTGGTTGGTTGCGTGTTCTTCTCCTGTTGAGAAGTACATCGTTTCTGCATCTTGGACTCGACTTTCTTACTCTCTTCATTTAGAAAAGTCGACTATTATAAGTACATATTCAGAAATGCACTTTAGAATGCTCGCATATAAAATGCACGCTTACTACTACAGTTTATATGGATCCTTCTCATCAACTCGGTCTGGTTCGAGGTTCCGATTTATTCACAGAGCTGACGTAATCTACTCGGTGAGCCTCGGTACTCGTCGTCCTACCTTATATGGCCAAGTTCAAGAACAACATTTCTTTTTATATGGGAAACTCTAGCATCATCATCTTACTTAACTTACTTACATTGCAAGAAGATCAAGACGAGGATGGCCGTGGTGGGGGTGATGATGATGATGATGATGGGCATAAACTCTCCAAGTAAAAATGTATACACTATAGATGCCCAACGATCTATGAGTTTTGAGAGAAAACTATGTACTGCCTCTCAACATACTCACTATATACTATACTGGGATCATTGTTGCGATGATGCATAAAATGTGTTTGTATGCTGATAAAAATGTATTATATCCACCAAAGAAGAGTAATCTAAGAGTATAGGAAACAAACAGCAAAAAGAACAGAGCAACTGTCTACCTTTACCAGCCAACATGCATCAGTAAGCTTTTCTAACAACTCTAACAAGTAAAGTTGTAATCATCATCATAATATCAGCAGCGTTCACTCCAACCAAACTGACTAGTTGTTGCTTGAGCAGCAAGGTGATGAGTTGCTCATGAAAAGGTGTTCTGTAGATTCTACATGGCGATGGCAATGATCCTTCTTTTGGACCTATGTTTCGTGTGGTACATGTTGCCCCAGAAAAAATCTTTTTTCCTCTTGCTTCATAATAATATTGAATATGCATTCTCTGGAGTTGAAATCAGCATGAGTTTGGCTAATATATATGTAAATTTTTATGGGGCTATGAAAAAACACTGTTTCCGAATCTAGTAGTGGTGCACCACCCATAATTCTAGCGACTACAGAGAATTTCCTGATTACACAACTTATACATACTAGGACGGTAAGATGAAGACAAGAAGTTACAAAAATTTACAACGTGAAATATTTAAAAGTTATGCATGCATCACTTGCGGTAAAGGCTTCTTTCAACAGATGTATCTAGTCTTTAATAATGTCAGGTAAAATGTCAAAAGTCAGTAGTGGAGGCGACCATCAATAATGATTCTTCAAAGGAAATTTTGACATTTATACATAGTTTTTATGTAATCTTGTTTCCTCCTTGGAAATTGTTCCATCATGTTGAAATTCTGTAAAGTTGAGAATTGAGAGTACCTAAGAAAAAACGTGAAGGGATTTGCTCTTTGCGATCATTGCAAAATATCATGAATGAAGAGAGAGAAATAAATTAGCTAATAAAGCAAAATAAAAGACACTATGTATCTAACATCTAACTGTACACCTTGAACTCTTTCGGCCTTTTCACACGAGTCATCTTGGATACATGTATACATAGGTTGACAGCAGCCGTGGAGGTCCACCAGATGAAATATATGTTTTATTTTTTTTCTTCACTCCCTCACATAAAATCCCATAGGCTAGATTTAATTGAGAAGCTGTGATTAAATGAGCAAATATTTTGACGAATGGCTAATGATAATGTCAAACGGATTAAAACAATACTGATTAATTATTTCAAGTTTCAAAACACCACACACCGTTCGCCATCTCGCGAAACCTACATTTGTGTATTTTTATCAGGTTTAGGCAAAGTTATTAGAATAAAACCTACATTCCGAACATTAAACAGCGGAAGAAAGCATTCTATCAAATTAGATTTCTACAAAAAAGAATTTACAGGCTCACAAAACAAGATACCCACACACATGTTCACACATTTACATAAAACATAATGCATAATTGGATTTGCACTCACAGGTTTTCATAATGTACGGAAGAACAATATTAAATCGACCAAGAAATTTGTATGCCGGTTTGGCTTGCAACAAGTCGCCCAACTCTTTTGCCTTCTTCTCAGTGCTTGCTTGCTCAGTGGGAACAAAAAATATCAGCGTTGCAGTAAAAAAATAATAATATAGATGTAAGGGGAGTCACGTTGAGTATTGAGTACAGACAAAGTAAACCAAGAAATTGTGCGTGGGTGACGGGCTCTGGCCTGGCTCGGCATTTTATCCTGAATAGCAACTAGTAGTGGCATTATATGAATGAATGCAAAAGTGGCAAGCACAGCAGCAAATGGCAGATGCTCATCTAACATTTATCATTTGTCATTTGGTTATGTAAGCGTTGGTAATGGTATAAAAGCAAATATGACAGGGAAAAGCCGTGTCCTGTTGACTGAGTCTTGCTTTCCCCCATGTCAATCTTAAATGCAAGATAAATTGAAATGGCATGTTTATTGTTTATGTGCAAACCCTTATATAATATATAAATTATACATGCAAGTGTATGGACATGTTTAAAAAACTCTAACCAAACGGAAGTATATAATGTGGCCAGAGTACTGTATTCAAGATTAACTTTCCAATGCCTGCTTTGTACTGTTAAACTAACATTAGATTTGTTCTATTGATGATCACAAAGTGGCGAGAAAATATAGTGTTGCCCTTTACACTGCATCTTTATTGTGCGGTGTACACAGAGATCAAAGGACGGTGTCATGTTTCCAACTTAAATAGGCATTCACGAAGGAGAAAGGTTATAGCAAACGAAGCGACCTTTTTCTCCTCTTCTGATTTCCACATTTCCCGGATGTTTTTACAAGTAGCTCTTATAATGGAATGTGTCCCTTTTGCAAAATTCAAAAAGTGTAATTGTCCGCCTTCACACATTTTTGGTGTGCCACGAAAGCAGACCAATAAAATAATTACACTGCACTGACAAAGAAGAGGGACCTGGGAAAAAATTCAATGGAAACAAACCATGTCTGGGTTTGAGAATGCCTTTACTCGTGGGAGGATCACACCCTCACGCCGTGAATTGACTTCCGTTGTACATGCATACAATAAAGAATTTTTTTGCACTGCTTGTCAATGAAATCAGCTCATTCCCGTGCAAAAACAAAATCTAACCAGAAAGGTTATCCTTACATCATAGTCAAACTAAAAACTATGCTGGTGCATTAAATCGACAATCACTTAATTCGCCAACAAACACATGTTTATTCTTCAAAAGATACTACTTCTAATCAGGATCTTCCCATGTTCGTGTTATTGGATTGATACATTGCATGTTGGAAAAAGATCATGGGGAAAGTACAAGTACTTTCGTTTTCACGAAAGCACACAAAATACCTCATGCATTACACATGAACTGCACATGGCCATGGACCAATAGTATTTATGTAGTAGAGAAAAGCAAGTAGGTATATAACACGCTATTTATATGCTTTCACCATATTTTCCCTTTCATTCATACATATTATACGGGAAGGCGAGAACAGCGTACCAGCTCAACTCTGGGTAATCATAATCCCACATAATATTCTTTTACTTTCACGGTCGCAGTCGTAATGCACACATAAATAAACATGGAAACATGTACGATGCGTACATGTGTGCAAAGATGTTGATGCATGTCTCTGTCGAGAAGGTCGTGGGTTGATAACGCTAAGATTCAGTGAAAGTTATGCTAACGTTTCTCCCTCAGGAAATAATACAATTACAGCAGCATTACCATCACGGAAATGATCTTACGTTTATTCAGCGGCAAAAAGCACAAGCGATATTAATCTTCCCACATGTTGAAACATATAAGCTACCTATCTCCCACCACTACAGCTTCTTTTACCTCCCCGCGAGGAAGTTAGTAGGTGTACCAACTAACGTCTTGTTTTGCTCCTTGAGCAACTTTGTAGACTGTCACTGTCGAAACAGAAAGTTTTCGCAGGAAACTTTGATAAAATGCTACTTTTAAAGGACGGGAATCTACTGTAAATTTGAAAATTGGATTTTGAAATGCCAACAAGCACTTACACCATGTAATATTCATACGTACACAAAAGAAACAAACTGGTTGACTATAGTACCAGTAGCTCGTAGACATAACGAAACTATAAAAGATAATAGATGATGCTTGCTACATATTTTCAATCAAGCGAGTAATTTCAACTACTAAATGGGTGGAAGTGGCACCTCGAAGTAAAAAATTACCAAGATAACGTGTGAATGTGAAACAATGCGAGACGTCTGGAAAATTTGCTTTAGTACAGGGACAAAAAAATAGAGTCACATTCAAGTTGATAAAATACTTTTGTAGGTAGTAGAGAGATAGGTGCGTAGGAGATGTAATGTTATGTAACTGGAGGAAAATGACAAGTTTAGGTAAACGAAACATTGCATTTGTAGCTGCCATGTTTATTGGGAAAAGGAAAGTTTTCACATTGTCAGTGACAAAGCGACATTAACATAATTCAATTAAAAACCTTGTTTACATGCTCATGTCGCTGTGTCAATTTACTTTACTATGCACAGCAAAGTCCGAAATTTTTGTAGAGAGGAGGGAATGTTGGATTGCAAAAAGCCTAATATATTCAAATATGCTAAATCAAACGTTACGATTCAGTTTGCTTACGAAACTGAGTTTATCGAGGCGAGGGTTCTTCAATGGCAACATTCGACAAAAACAATAGTACGTGTAATAAGATAATATTGAGTAAAGGTAAAAGAGATAACAAGACCAACATCATGAATGAATGGTAACAGCAGTGAAGAAAGAATCGGGAGGGTACACATTCCACTTCATTTCATATCGCGACTCTTTCATTGAGACAGAGGTGAACTGTACGGACTATCTGAACTGTCTCGGAAATGAAACTGCTATTGCGGTACGGTGAATGAGGCGCCTTCTAGCCCACCAAAGTAGTCAACTGTGATCTCTTACAAAAGCATCATTAATTACTGCTCGATAATTATTCAGCATGAAAGTGCTTAGCGGATTCATTCATAATGATGACGATAAGGTAAGTGAAAAGAAACGAAAAAGTTGTCTACTCCCGATAGTAAATGAAGAGGAAATCCGCTTCCTCAACTTCCGATTACTTTCATTGGAATAATGTATGTCCTTTTCAAAGGAAAACTCTTATCACCAAGTCTGCTAACAGGTTGTAAAGCCTGATAGGTGTACAAAGTATACAAGTACCTAGTAATAAACACTAGACAATCGTACCGGAGTGGGTGGAAAACACATTAACTATTTATTGATAATGACATGATAAATTTACCGAAAGGGCCTCCATTCGTGTAGTCCACTCTGAGAACCACACCACATACATTATACAGGGTAATTTCAAACATGGAGGGTTGAATGGGTTGAAACGTGAGAAATATTGCGTTTTTAAATGAAATAAATACCGACAGGATCTGATTTCTCTCGAAATAACTCATTCTCAATTTACCCTCATCGACGTATAAAAATACTGATGCTGTGTATGTAACACTTACAGTGTTTTATCATCGTAACCGTTACAGTGTTTTTAGCTCCAGTGATTACAACATTTGCTGTTACTAATTTGCAAATGTATTGGGGGAAATGAGCAAACAAACACTTCATTCAATACATTTGAGGAATTCAGAACCCAACAAACCGCATGAAATTTATTAATGACAGAAAAAATCATAGGGAACAATACCAATAGTACTTATAATATTGTGTTGTAAATAATGAGGTGCAATTATAACGTGATCTCACACTCTGTTACGCATCACGCTTAGCTGCATGTGCGTGCGTGGGCTAGATTTCCTTCCGCTACAATGAAGAATTATACCAAGCTCATCTTTTATATCGTAAACATGACATTTGCTGTTATTTTACCATCACCTTCAAATTTTACCGGAAATTGTGGAGAAAATGTCTAGCATTTTTTGTTATATAACACCATGTTATCGCCGATTACAACAAAATGATTGTGTTCATAATTTGTTTGTGGAGATTACGTGGCACTTTGGTTTTAAATTAATGTATTCTTTTTGTATTCCTTCCAAGAAATCATGGTGATGTTGATATTGTTGGTAATAATATACGAATAAAGCGAAGCTGATTGCTAATAGCTATTACATAATACAATCAACATGAGGTATGCACTCTAATTATATTAATTATGCTCATTCGTTTAAACAAAAATATTTATTATACTATTTATTTGTTTTGCCATCATGCGTAAATAATGCTAATGGTTAGGCGTAGGGGTATCTTTGCAGTGCGTATACGTCACTGCTGGAGATTGCATATTACTGGGGCAAATAAAGAAAGAGCAACAAATGGCCTCCTCCACTCTCCACGCAAAACCTACTTCAAAGATGAGTTTGTAAGAGTTAACAAAAAAAAAGGATTGAAAAAAATTACTCGCGATCAGACTAGTTATTTATGTGCGTGTTCGTGTGAGTAAGTGATGCATGCATTGACAGTGTGACTGTTGTTGTGTGTAACCCTTCCGGCTACTAAGTGGGATCCACAAAGATGGTTTTTCATTATGGAAGTGGGTGTTGTACGAGTTAATCCCCAAGTGATTCCAAGTAAGTGCATGCAACAGAAATACATGTAGGCAGCAGCAGTTGTAGAAAGCATCTTGATTACAGCGTGGCAGACGCGTTCTGCAGACGTGACTTAAAATCCACGTAGTATTTTTTTATCACAGTTGCGTAAAATAAGTACTGAAAGACGACAACTGTACAAAGTGAAAAGTGAGCAGCATAACAAGTTGATGTAAGAATGACACAATCGTACCTGTCTTGAAGGAAATAAGACTCTTCCTTTCTTCGTAGTAAAACAGTAAAAAGTAAAAGCTTTCTTACTGTTTGTATATACTACCCACGTGATTACTTTTCTATGCGGTGGCAATGCCAAGGATTAAAATAATAAGGATTTAGAATTTAAAATGAAAATAGCTTCCAAACCCCCTTCTCCAAAGAGATAATTTTCGAGCGATTTGGAACTTTTATTTCAGCTTGCTTGAAATGTTATGGGCGTTGTTTGGCTATTTTTAAGTACGTGCAAGTCGCAACACATTATATGGAACATCCTATACATTTACCTATTGATAAACTAAACAAAGGGATGCTGATGAAAGTTTACTATTTTAATGCGATATAATCATCCATATAGGTATGCTGTTTAATATCTCTTTATTTGATTTCAACGGAGAGCATGTTAGATAACGAAATTAAAAACAAAATATGCTATACAAGTACTAAAATTTCATAATAATGCTGGCTACTGTAAGTAGTTTGTACCATTTTTGAGGAAAACAGCAATTCCGCAATGAGTACTTTTCACTACTCGTGATAAGTAATGTCCTGACTTTACAGCCAAGTATGTAGGCAGATAAACATACAGATAAACATGCAAAATGGATACTAAATGGCCTTTCAAGAAAACATGTTTTCACAATCATTATGATGACGAAAAGATAAAGTAAATAAAGGAGTAAACACGCAACAGAGTGAAAACAAAAAAAAATTGTACGAGTTCTTGTGTAGAGAACAGAAAATATGTTAGGAAAATAACTGCACTGGCTAAGCTGCTACATAACAACTCACGTAAGTTCTCACCCATGCACACAAAAAAATACATACCAGTGGCACAGTAGTGCAATTCATAACAGTACAGTGCTGCCTGTTTGTCAGAAAGAAACTGTAGCAGCCGCATAAAAATGTACGCACATTATAAGCCAAGCCTGGTATAACTGCTGCTGCTACACAAAGCATTCTATAGTCAAGTTATGATGTAAGTCAACGTGTGCAAATACACAGCGTGTTACGTTAACTTCCTGTGATACTACTACCAACAGTAGTAACAAGCGAGGAAAACTCTAGAGAGGAGAAAAGAGAAAGGTGAAGCGAGGGAGTTATATGCTTACATGGATGTATAGGAAAATTGTAGAAAGTCTGGAGAAAACATTACTAAAAATCCCTATTCCTTGCCTCCGCTCACTGTTTCAACACATTTCGAAGCACATAAAACTGTACCTAAACTCGGTTGTGTAGATGGTGGCGTGTTGCCGCATTTCTGTGGATATAGAAAAACGTATTATGAAGAAATGTATGGATAATGCTGCAGCATTCACTACCGCCGTGTCCTTTGTGTGTCCTCAATGTACTTACACTGTTTGTTCGGAGAGAAGAGAAAGGGAAAGCCGACTCACATGTAGGGAAAGCAGCAATTGTGGTGAAAGTCGGTATCCACTAGTAGTGGATTTTGTTATAGCATAGCTGACTGAAGTATAATGGTATGGAATTGAGAGAACAATGTAAAGTGATGCCGCGACTAAGGCAGCCTTTTCCAGACACACGTACGTACAGGGAGATTCCTTTCTCTGTATTACGGTTGGAGTAGAGAGGGACAGGACAGTTAGTTAGGAAAGAGCTTACAGAATCCCTGCTAACGGCTAGCTCAATTTTGTGCTGGTGTAGTACTCAAGACGTCACAGGCAGTTGACGTCATGACCCCTCGCGAAAAAGTTGAGGGAGAAGGAGGCACTATCGGTGGGGTGAGTTTCATTCATAAAATTTAGCTACTACCAAAGTCTTCTGCGTTGACTCATTCAGTTTGTTACGAGCCGCGAGTTGCTAAACACCTCATACATTCAAAAGGCACACCACTGTTTCCCATAACATTCTTCGTTTTACTACAACTCTATACTACTCCACATACGGAGAAAAGCAGGATTCATAAAATTTCCGACAGAAAAGTACCACAAATTTCCGAAATAGTTGAATCAACAACTAGCACTTTCTTTAGAGCAAGTCCTTCTGTTGTAAGGCAGTATCACGGTGATATATTTACAGAGACTCTGTTTTACATCAAGCTCTCTTGTAATAGTCAACCTACAGGTACTGCCTTTGTACCGGCTACACATTTAAAATCAACAGCGATACACACTCGATCATTGACTCGTTTTGTAAAAAAAACTTCAATAACAAAACACACACAATTTGAGATTTCTTCTGGTTTTTCGTATTGAATCATCAGATTAATCATCATCAGCATCGTCACCTTCATTTTGTCATACAGAGAAGCACAATCACTTGCACTTGCAAGAGAATTCCACATAGGTACATAATACATACCATAGGAGCAAGTCCTGAGGAGACGAGCCCATATATCTACCTCTTTTTACACTCATTTCTGCAGCAGCAGCAGCAGCAACTACTGCTATTCTAGTGCTGTTCCTCAGCACAACTGCAACTTCACAACGTCTTTTCGCTCAGCGTTGAATTATATCTCACACTGCCCAAGCATCTTTGTCGATTCTACATACAACTGACATAGAATATAGAGGAGTACGTAATCCTTCTTGGGTTGACTCGATAGTTTGCTCGTCGTCTCCTGTGCTCTTGCATGCTAGTGGGAACCTTGGCCACCACACAGATATATATTCGGAGTGAGTTGCCGCTTCTCACTCATTCACTTTCTGGATACAACAGCTTCAACATCAACATCTACTCCTTGACGTGTTGCTCGTATATGTGTGCGCGATTCTCTTGTACAATACCACCTTACTTGCAAAAAAACGAAGCTCTACTTGTTACAAGAACGCACATGCAAAAAAAATTATAGCAATCTTTGTACACAACAACGCTACTACACTCTCTTATTTAAATTAACACGACCGTTAACTATCAACGGTATTTTATTCGAAATATACGGGCAACAATTTTTATCTTTGAACAACTTTCACACGTATTCAGGGAAGGGAAATTTTTATAACCGAGACAAGATTCCAGAAGTCAGATCGTTGAGTAATACCACGTGTGACGCGTGTATTCATCATCTTTGTCATTGATCCTTCCATATTAAAAAAAGAGGCGACAGGGGAAATTTGATACTTCCTTGAGTATTCTGACAGCAGGACTCTCATCACTAGACTCGTGCGGTGTCAAAGCAGCAAGCAACCTGACGGTGTTCCGTGGTGATACTATCGTTGTTCATGTATCATTCCTACTACACAAGCGTGCTAAATAATGGACAAACACGTAATGATTACGATTACAAAGATATCTGTTGATTGTTAAAACATTAAGTTATTATTATTGTTCGTTGACTATATGAGAAGGTGCTCCGAAGAATAGTCTCCTCTTCTGTACAAATCATTTAGGGATCTGCATATGATAGTATTAAAATCCTTCAGTTCAGTTGAAGTGATACCTTGGTAAAGTATATTGAAAGAAAAGAAAGGTCTACCAAGACATTGAAAAAGAGAAAGAACGAGAGAAACGTGCACACTTTGTCGCGATTTTCTACTAGTTGAGACTATAAAATTAGATGTAGGGGTATAGGCAGGGCTATTATAACTGTGGATAAGCCATTGCCATCAAAAAGTTCACCGGTGAGTCCGGTTGACGTTACAATTTCTCTGTCTTCAGCAGAGTCGGAGTCGTCTTCAAAAACAGAGGAAGAGAAGTTGTCCAATATGAGAATGATCGAAGACCCCGTGTTGACATTGTGTCACTTCCCCAGCCCGGGATCTAACCCGGAGGTCCCCGAGAGGAAAAAGTCCCGGGTGTTACCGTGTGTTTCATTAAGTCTTCTGTGTTTTTCACCGCCGACGGCCACTTCTCCACCGTCTTCACCTACTCTTTCCAGCAGAAGGGATATCTTCTGTCCTCCGAAACTACCCACTTCCGTATCTCCGTCATCCATAGAAAAATCCAACACTGAGAAGTCTGCTCATCAACCCAGTGAGGGCCAGTTTGACAAAATCGACGACAGTCTTAATACTCCAGTGACGGCTGCAGAAGGAGCTAGCTTCTTTGGCACTACTGTGCCCCTTCTAGATCCCCCACCAATTGGTAAGCCATTTACTTTACTATAACTATGTTTACTTTGTTTGCAGTGGAAATTTTTGCATTGCATGAGCTTATACAACTAAATCTGGCATTTCTCAAATTTCATGAATATTTATAACCTGAATATTTTGCATTCATGTACCCAAATTGCAAACATTTCTGACTTGTTGTAATTAGTGTGAAAAGAGAAAAGTCCAAGTGACAACATATTATATGAAAGCTTTAACTAAGGTGTAAAATATCTCTTCTCCAAGAGAAGAGAAAAAACCGGGAAAGTTGTACACGTTTTAAGGGACACCCATCTGTTTACACATTTTCCGGGATCAAGTTGGAAATCGGATGCAAAACAGACGTTTATGCATTTTGACGTCATGATCACCTAATGCTCCTAGTACACAGTTCATGTAGTAAACACGGGTTTTCTATTTTCAGGCATGCCTCATGCCGAAAATCGCGTGGGCGGCCAATCCATGCTTACATATTACCCAGTCGGTTCGGCATACATGGACGTGCAACAAGCGACCGTGTTCACGTTACATTACATCTCTCCGTCTGCACATAAAACACACAGGCTGTATAGCTCCATTCCGCTTTCGTGCAAAATAAACATCCATTCTAGCACACGAGAAAGAAACATCATCTCATCTTTGTAGTTTTCTCTATAGCGCTATGTGCAATACCTTCCTGCATGGCGCTATCAGTGTTATAGAACATCTCACTTTTACATGACTCCCTCCCCACTGCAGTATTAAGTATCAACTTTTCTTTCTACAAAGGAGAAGGTAGACACAGACTTGCAGTTTGATAATCTGATTTCCACACACACTGAAAAATGCAACACGTTCTTGTGAAACTTGAGTTTTGTAGTAGAAGTAAGGAAAATGAAGTATTAATGAGCCCTTCTTAACTTCTCATCATTAATGTATTCTCATAACCTGTTTATATGCATATTTCAATACAATATTACTTTTTCCGTGTTCCATCATCGCCTATGCAACTTATCTGAAAAGCTAACATTATTTTGCATAAAAAGTAAATAAAATAGGTGATGTGATTAGCAATAACAAAAATTGATTATTTACAAAACGGATGTAGAAAATGGGCAGGAGTGTATATAATGAAACCAAAAGTTAAAGAATTTCAGAATAAACTTCACTGAAGCTATAAAATAATAAGCTAGGTACCTAATAAAGAACACGAATATTTTAGACATAGTAGCTGGCGCGGCATATATACGCACTAAATTATATACCTATGGTACAGATAGACAGACAAACAAGGCAAAACTACTGATACCGTAATGTTTTCGCGTCACACTAAATATTATTACTAGAGCTCATGCAATACCGGAGATAGATAAAAACAAATTATCTTCAAGATTGTACAGCGAGTAGGTACACAGTTCCATCATCACTTGCAAAAAGATTCAGCAAACGGGTTTCCGGCCAAAAAAGTAAAAGCGAAATAGTCACACTTAAAAAGCACGTAATCATGCCCTATATAGTATTCTGTAAAATTGAGTTGATATTATGCTGTATGAGTAACTCTATAGGTGTAATCATACATACTTAATTGTATAGTAAGATTTCAAAAA